>JNEY01000287.1:11427-34154 GCA_020875895.1 Aphelenchus avenae
CCGTACTGGTACGGTACGGAGTACGGTACGGCAAGACCCCCAGTACGGCGCCGTATTCCGTACCGTACTGCAGGCTAAAAAAAAACAAATTTTAGCCGAAATTGAGCAAATTTTGGAAATTTTTGACCCAAACACGAAACATTTCGTCAAGAATCACGGGAATGCAGTCCTATTTAACAACATTTGTAACGCTTAATGTGGATGGCGTTACCGTTAGCTGTCCTAATGTTCCATTTTACCTGCGAAAAGGCAGAAAATTTAAATTTTTTGATGCCGTACTACGGCCGTATTCCGTACCGTACCGTACTGCGCCGTACTGGTACGGTACGGAGTACGGTACGGGGGGGGGGGTCAGTACGGTACGGAGTGCGGTACGGGGAGGGGGTCAGTACGGTACGGAGTACGCTACGGGGGGGGGCGACTAAGTATATTATATGGTGCCTTAGGTTTGATGTTATCGAGCGCGTCGAACTGCGGATCTGGCCCGGCGGATGCTTGCCGAATGTGGCTGGGACTGGAGCGAATTTGTCAGACAGTCGATGATTGCGCTTTTAACTGGGTGGACAACACATCGCTCGACTTAACATACGTAAACTGGGCCCAGGATGAGCCGAGCTTTAGCAGCAAGAACGAGTTCTGCGTGGAGATGCTCAACGACGGCTTTTGGAACGATGTCAACTGTGGCTCGAGTCGCATATGGATGTGCGTGAAGACGCCAAACCTTGAAAGTGCTAGCTGCGCGCTAACGTGCCGTGCCGAGTCCGATAGCACGGCTGTCCTTTCCGTTACGAGAGTACAGAACTGCCTGTATGGAACGCTGGCGTCTAGTATCTTCCTTCCAACGCCTACGTCGCCTTGTGTATACTTTTAAATAAGAAATGTTTCCTTCTCGGAGTCATGCTGAGTCGTTGGAGATGAGTAGTCCGCGATTTTTAGTAACTGGGTGTTCGTCCAATTGTTAACTACCGTAAATCTTCTAATACAGGCTCCGGGCCTTTATTTTTCGTGAGCCTCTGAAGAGGGCCTTTATTAGAAGGGGGCCTATATTAGGAGATTTACGGTATTTTCGGGAGAAAATGCATCGACTCGTGAAGTTTCCTGAAGCCTTTGTGTAAATGTTGCATAGTTCTCCTCATTAGTACGTCCATAAAATTCAAATTTGCTGACTTTTCGCAAGTAATAAGGGTCAATAGGACAGGAAATAACACTAAAGCCAAAATTAAGCGTTGTAAACGTTGTTAATACGGCTGCGCACCCGCATGACAAATTTTTTTGGCTCAAGGGCGCCCAAAATCTTCTCGATTTGTGCTTCAAATGGGCATTTTTTGTTTGCAAAACGGCCTGGAATGCGGCGCCGTACCGGGGTCTACACCGTACCGTACTCCGTACCGTACCAGTACGGTAGAGTACGGAAACCCGTACCATCCCGATGCCGTACCGTACCCTGCACCGTAAAGTACCGTACGGAATACGGTGCGCCCCGGTCTGATTCTCTTTATCGGCCTGGTGAAGCGACTTCTGGAGATCGTCGACGTTTGCTTTAACGGTTAAAGCGTCGCCTTCCATGCCAAATTTGGCCGTCTGAAGCGATACGGATTTTATCTTGAACACAAAGCAAATTACGCACTCTGCCTTGCGGATATATGCGTGAGCTTAGCGCGAAAAACTCTGACGCATAACGTACGGCGCGCCGTTTTATTCATCATCGTACAGTCTGTACGGTACAGAGCGCACTTGTGAAGGGAGTGCAGATAGGCACTGGCAGTGCACTCTCATTTCGGCTTCAGTTCACTAAAAATAAAATAACTATTGATCGAAGCTGCACGAACAACTGGGACAACCTCGTGAGTAGTTATGTGTTAGCCTGTTGTGCCTCATCTTCGACAGTCCGTTCACGGATATTGGTGCTTTAGGGTAAGGTGCGCTATGGTAACGGCAGAACTGCAAAAAAAAACCTATAAGCAGCTAATGACGGCTATTACAAGGGAGACTTCACGTTCCAAATAGGTGCTGAACATTAAGGTATAGTCTGCTTGTAAGAACGACGTTTGCGATGAGCGACACCTCCGAATCTTCATTGTGTTCAGCTCGTAGCGCACGTCGAACCGCTAGGGACGACGTGGATAAAAAAGGCCCCAAACGATAGTCCAAAAAAAGGACGTGAGTCCAGCATGAATTCAAGTCAGCTTCATAAACAAAATTCAGGCTTTTTCACTAAATGTGACCGGGAAACGCAGACCCAGGACAACGACTGTGCTTCACTGGTCGCGCTTACTGAACGTGCAGATTGATACGTCTGATCCAAATGCACAAGGACTAGCCGCACATAATATGCCCTAGTCTTCTACCGCGAGAAAGCAGTGAAAGAATCTAAGCTTTTCGTTGAATTTGATGGTCACCGTCCGGCAAACGAGCACGAGAGTGAGCATCGAGACGACATAAATAGGCGGTGCTGTAATCGCTTGTCATCGCATTCTTCTTGTTTGCAATCTCCAACACTTTCTGTGGGCATGCTCGTTTACGAGTCGGAGCAAGTCCCCATAGACGCAGTTCAATGAGTTGTCGAGGCGAGGCACCATCGAGGCGCGTGACATGGACTTCGCGTGGGCGCTGAGACGTTTCGCTACCTTCCTGGCACTACACATGACTGTAAAGCAGTACGCTTGTATGAAGTGCGGTCGTAAGTTTTTTTTTCGAATAGGGTATAGTTAACGTGAAAAGAAGGTCCTACGCTTGGCTAGGAGATGGAATCGGCATGATATTCGTTCATTTTTAATTAGCATCTGCCAAAATTCCGGTTCCTTCGATTCCGACCGACTATTTTCTGCGAATTGACTTGCGTCCGTCAAAATTTTGGGCAGAAATCAAAGGAGGGAGACCCTCCTTTGAATTATTTCACTGGAATTTTTGAGCTCGATACTGTCCTTTATCGACTCAGAAAGCATCTGGACAGTGTTTGAAGGCTTTTGGAGGTGACCCTCTAGAGTTCCCCCCATAGCTATAGCCACACACCGCAGGACTTGTTGGTACTTCTCAGAATCGGCATCGGATAACACCTAACTGTATCGAATTTAAACCGGCTTTTGGTTGGATTGGAAACGGCCCCACGCCTGAAGGGCGCCCAGCTCTACCTTTTAGCAATATTGCCGGTTTAGAACGCTTCTGGACGTCGTAGAACAAGAACGGCAAGAACAAGTACCGCATGCTCGAGGACCCCACGCGCCATCGTTGCGGTCGCCCTTCGACGTCCCGCTCGCATCGTGCAGCTCCGTACGGCCGACAGCCTCTGCGGTGAAGCAAGAGATCGACGACTTCGAGTCCTATTCGCGCTGTTCATCGGTCACTTCGTCGGTGCTCTTCGGATCTCAGACGCCGAAGAAGGAAGGCGACCGCTTCGCCGCGTTTTCTCGCGAATCTTCGGTCGCTTCGTACCAGAAGCCGCCCGAACGCAAGTCAGAGCTTGAGCTTCGACCTCAGTTCTACTTCGACCTCGACTTCGACTTCGGCGTCGAGGTCGAGGTCAAAGTTTTTCTAGGCCAACGTCGAAGTCCAGGTCGAAGTCGAAGTCTTCTTCGGCAAAGGTCGAGATTGAAGTTGAGGATGAAGCTGATGTAAATACCGAAATTAGTCTTCCTTTCTGGCTATAATTTAACATTAAATTAAACGAAAAATGGATTTATTCTGGATCGAAGTCGAGCTTTTCTACGGGTAAGGTCGAAGTCGAGGTCGATGTTTTTATAGACCAACGTCGAAGTCGAGGTCAAAGTAGCTCTTCGGCAAAGGTCGAATACTGAAGTTGAAGTCGAGGGTTTTGTGAAATTTCAAACCCTGTCCACCATCTTGTTCCTCACTGGTATTTAAAAATTACAAGTCAGGTAACGTAACTGGAATTAGGTACGCTCCTTTACGGCCCATACTTGACAGTGTACATAACGGTCTCATTCTCTCTGGTTGTTTTTATACCTGTTCCAATGGTGAGGAAGTAAGGGCATTGCCTGCAGGATATCACGCTTCGTCGTACGTACCAGCGTGCATAATGTATTTTTAATCGAGAAATATTGTTTCGATAGAGATGTGTACTAGGCTGAGAGGAAGCGCATTAAATTCGCCTTTCTTGATCAATTCGTGTAGGAGCCAACCCTGTGCAACGGGCCTTCAAGTCGAGGCCCGGCCCGGCCCGCGGGCACAATTTTGAGGCCCGGGCCCGGCCTGGCCTAGCCTATAAGGCCCGCCGGGCCTTGACTTCTTAGGCTAGACAGGAAAAATCACCTTAGTCCCCCATTTGGTACTTTCCATAGGCTAAAATGTTGCCTTTTATAATGAGTTCAAAATACAACATTCGAGTATTATCACCTAAAATAGATTGCCGCAGGCACCGTCAGAGCGACATTTTGACTAATTTACCCAAAAATGTATTGGCAATTTGACCAAGTTGTGCCAATTTTCGATCCCTGAACCGGGCCTACCCCAGGCCCGGGCCGGCCCTACCCCAGGCCCGGGCCGGCCCGGGGCCCGACTGGTTCTGCGAAATCGAGGCCGGGCCCGGCCCGGCGGGCCTAGGGCCCGGTTGCACAGGGTTGGTAGGAGCCAAAGTAATATAGGGAGTCTACGTTTCCTGAAATGGAACAAAAGAAAAAGTCTACCACCATTGCGAGAAATCAAGAATAACGCAAAAGGGAGTTCTGTTCCAGGTCTATTCTACACAGAGAAACAAGAAAGATTCAAAAATTGAAACACTGCTCGCATGGCGGTTTCCGTGAATGGTGCGGGAAGTGATGCAAAACGAGAAGCGTTGATGTCGCAATGTACGCTTTTCAGGCACGCGGCGTTACCGATGTAACGTCCTGCCTCACAGATCCGCAGAAGCTTAGATAACTTTTTCGTAGGACTTTGCTAAATACACCCCTTGCTCGTGAATGCAATGGGATCCTTTGGGATACACGTCGATTAAGTAAAACAGAATTGAGTAATTAAGCCTAAGCCGAAACTTCTAAAGCTCAATCTCTAGAGGCAGGGGGCTGAGATCAAAAGCCGGGGTATTAAGCTCTAGAACGACGTTACTGGTTTTACTCAATCGACGTATTGTTAAACTTTGTAAGCATACCTCGTTATCATCAGGCACACGGGACCACTTAAGCACAGAATGTCGATGATGCACGGAAGGTATACCTGCGCCCAGGAGACGTATCGAACATCGGCGGTGACCGCGGACAAGATAGTCAGCGTCGAGTATACGGCCATGAGAAACTGACCGACGAACTGCAGCAGCGCGTACACTGAACTAACAGTCGAGGAAACGACGAGTGAACGGTTTGGGGTTCAAAATGAGGTACTTTTTACCCGTGAGAACAACCCAAACATCTGACACACTAACGTTTTAACATTACAAGTACAAGGACTGAAAGGACTAATATTTTGCTAGGAGTTGATTGTGTGACCGTTTGGGCGCCGTTCATTTTGGAAAGATACTTTTAAGCTTCGTTTAGTGCCAATGACTGCAGTGCTAATGTTGATATTTGAATTGCTGCATTTGAGTGAAACTCCGAGCTACAACGAGTCCCCATGAAAAAAACGCCCGCCTGCAGCCCGTTTCAATGGTTGGAAATTGGAAATTTTTTACTGGAAATTGGAAATCAGAATTCCAATTTCCAGTCAGAAATCCAGTCATCGGGTTTCAATGCTTCACGACGGTTTCAATGCTTTTCCAATTTCCAATTCCAGTCATGAAATCCAGTCACAATTTCCAATTTCCAGTCAAGAATTCCAATTTCCAGTAGACCATTGAAACCCGACTGACTGGAAAATGGAAATCCGAATTCCAATTTCCAGTCAAGAAATCCAATTTCCAGTCGTACCTGTGAAATCCAGTTGACCGAAAATTGGAAATCTGATTTCCAATTCCAATTTCCGACTTCCGATTTCCAATTTCCAACTACTGAAACGGGCTGCTGACGTACACAAGCTACTTACGCAGGAGTCGGAAATCGCTTCGCAGCTGCGACCGTAAGCTGGCGCTGAGCTTCCGGTATACGACGACGGTGCGCAGTTCGAGGGTCAGTGACGTGATGCACGTGATGACGCAGTAGAGAAAGCTCGAAAAGTTCGCGATCTGCATATTGCTATTGCTAGTCTTTGAGAGATGGTTGCGCAAAATTACCGGTAATATAACATTGTTTTTCGGTGCGATCATTACGTATAGTCCCTGAGAGTCCGTCGCGACGATATAGGCGTACGTGAATCGAAGAAGTGGCGGAGGAAGAGAGATGACGAACAAGAGAACCAGCATGGCAACCATCGATCTTTCAACGCGCACCTACAACTCTCAGCTGGCTCGTCAGCTTCCCTACTCAGTGTTTTGACGAATCACCAAGTTTACTTAACTTTTGCTAACGGAACTGAACTGAACATGATCTCAAATTCAGTTCAGCGAAAAAATTAGTAATGGCTCAGTGGTCAAGTGGTATGTCTTCGGACACCATAAACGACCTTCGCAAGTTCTATCCCCGTCGGGGAAGCGGAGCCCGGGAGCAATCCCTCCTTCCATCCACGTGCACTTAAGGCGGTACCAGTGTTTCGGTGAACTGCCAAGTTCAGTGAACTTCGATGAACTGAACTGAACTGAACTGACCTGAACTGAACTGAACTCGACCTCCAGTTCAGTTCAGTTCAGTTCATCGCGAAAAATTCCGGTTCAGTGAACTTGTGACTTCACTGAACCAGGAGTCAGGCCTAAAGTGAGGACCTTAATGGTAAGGGGGGACTCTTAGCTGACGCAATCCGCAGCGCAGATTCCGTCTTTCCCGCCAGGCATTCACGTCACTCGGGAAGTTCAACAGCTTGTTCATATATCAGAATGCACCGTTTTTGTGTCTCCATGGAGGCCTTAGAGAATAGCCTGTACCTACTTCTAAAAAATTTTTCTTGTTTAAAGGGTCCCCCTTACCCTACAGGGGCTCTCTAATTTTTGCGATGAACTGCCAAGTTCACTGAACTTTAGTGAACTGAACTGAACTGACCTGAACTGAACTCGATCTCTAGTTCAGTTCAGTTCAGTTCATCGCGAAAAATTCCGGTTCATCGGAAACACTGGGCGGTACACATAGGTACCAGCATGCTGGGAGATACAAACAGGCTGGTCCGTGGCAATAATTTAAGCCTGCCATATGCCAAATGCGCGCTTCGGCGTGTGTGGGATTACCCACCCCGGCATCTCCTCTGCGGATTGACAACAGGGTATCTTTGTATGTTTGTTGTAGAAAAAATTAGTTCAGTTTACGACGAGCCCGGCCATGAGGATGAGTGTTTGATAGACGCACTCACAGGACTGCTTGTCACTCCTACGGAAAAGGTCCGATTCAGACCACGGTCCCTGTGCGAATATGCACCTGTACAAGCTAGTTTACCCTCCTAGTCATCAAAAACGTACGCCAGTGGCAACGCTCGTAGAGGCGATTGCCCGATAACGATTGAGCGCAATCGCCGCATGAGACACCTGCTGATATATGGAGAGATAATTATTCAAAACACTGAGCCAGTTGCGGGTAGGCGACTCTCCCAGCCAAATTGGCAGCAGCCCAATGCGGAAGAGGCGCATAATGACCAAGGTCTAAAGCAATCGTTTCTCTCGCTGGTTTCCTTCACCAGTGTTGTGCAAATCCAAAAAAGTCGCTATCTTTCTCCTTCATCTTTCACCAATGAGAGGAGGAGGAAGACGAAATTTAGGGAGGGCAAGTACGTCACTGAACCTCACGAATGAAGTAACACTCTTAGAGGATTCCTCGCCATCGTCGTCTGTTTCATCGCCACAGCGATAAATTGGTTAGCTATTTTTGTGAATTTTAGCCATTTTCAGCGATTCCGATAGCGAAAACAATTAAACAATGATGCGTAGCAAAGAATTTTTCTCAGCGAAATACCGTATTCCTACATTATACCCCCCTCAGTAGTATAGCCCCAGGGGTGGACCCCATGGAAAAGATATAACCCCCCCCCCCCCCAGTATTATAACCCCGTGGGACTCGGCTACCTTTTAACCCTTTTCTATGTCTGTATGCCCTTTCTAAGGTGTTTCTACGTTATTGTAAAGCTATGTAAAAATAAATATTTTAACAAAAAATTTTGTCGTCGCCCGGAGGGGCCCTTGATGCTTAGAGTACCAGGAAACCATGTTTTGCCGACGTTTTAGGGTACGAGGAACATTTTGGGATAGGCTTCTAAGACACAAAAATTAAGTTTTTCTACTTTTGCATCATCATTGGAGAAAACCAAAGGGGGAGCCTTAGGTCGGAGTCCGATGGTTCTCGGAACCGGTCTCCGTGTTGGCAAGTCTCGACCGAACCGGCAGCAAAAACAAAAACGATAAAAAATCGGAAATTCAAATCACTGACCACTAGGTAGTAGAGTATATCAACCGTGCTCTGAACGCAGTATAGAGTAAAGAATGACGTCGAAAAGACCGTATTTCTTTTTCGGATCTCTCGCACAATGAAGCAGAGAACGCTGAGGTGGAAGATCACGAAAGGAGTCTCCACGGCCACTTCTATCCATGTTGCGGTAGTTTCGGCTGACATCCGCGCCTAAGATGCTTCCTCACAGGCGTATAACAATGACTCCGAACCTAGCATGGTTCATGCGAGATCGCGTCTCTTCGGCTTTTGTCTTTTAGCTCGTTAGTGTTTGTAGTTTTCTTGAACTTGACGCTAATGACACACACTGACACGCGTGTGAACGAAACGATGTACACTAGTGCTAGTCGGGTACACCCCCGTGACGTGAGCCGTGCCGTGATGACCCCCTCCGTGACGTGAGCCGTGACGTGATCACGTCACGGCTTTTTTTACCGTGACGTGATGACCACCCCCGTGACGTGATCCGTGACGTGACACGTCACGGCGCCGTGCCGTGATGCACGCTAAACACATATAATATCGCCTACTGTTCAGAAACAAGGAGTTTAAAACGTACCAAAGACTGCGTCGGAGCGTACGAAAAGGCTTAAATTAGCATAATGTCATAATCAGGACGAGGACGATGACGCCACCAAAATATTTTACGAAAAAATGTCATAATTTTGACCAAAATCGCCAATTTTAGGTCATTTTTTTAAGCAAGATCACGTCACGGATCACGGCGCCGTTAAGGGAGGACCCCCGTGACGTGAGCCGTGACGTGGTCACGTCACGCCTTTTTTACCGTGACGTGATGACCACCCCCGTGACGTGATCCGTGACGTGATCACGGCATCACGTCACGTCACGGCTCACGGCACGTCACGGCTGACTAGCACTAATGTACACCACATTCACCCCGTGAAGATCTTTGAAGCAAGAACGTGCCCGCGCCATTTTTTTTGCTTTTCATCATAAGTAGCGCACTTTGGCAGCAGTGAAGTGACAAATTGACGACGCACTTGCATTTCGGCTTGACTTAACTAGCAAATACAAACTAACTAACGATCACGTTCGTCTGGATACAATGAAGAAATAGTTAGCAGCACGTTCGCCTTAGCGTCAGCTTCATCAACCTGTTTACGGCTCTAGGCGCGCTTAAGGCCGGGATTTTGTCGGAGTCTAGGTGCACTACAAACACTAATGATCGGCAGATGACGCGATTGAAAGCCGCCCAACGAAGTTGCTTAAATATTAGGAACGTTCGGTCTTTAGAGAAATTAACATGTCTGTTATAAAAACCCGTTCTGAGTGAGACTACCGTCCGTATTCCGCTAACTTAGTCTAGCAAAAACAAGCATGTAGCCCGTCAAACATGGGGAAGTTGACCCATATTGCACCAATACTCACACTTCCCTTCATAAACCTACACAATATTCTACCATGGAATATATTCCTGACCCCCGCAAGAAACTTTTCTAGACACCCACAGCTCAAGGACACCCTGCCTACAAATTGCACCGAATTGCAAATGCGTGGCCTTTTAACTAAAATGTGTTGACGTCTCTTGTGATCGAAAGCAGTTCCGGACGGCTGTAATCCTATCTGTTAAAGCGTTTTGTGATCGCTCTATTTGAAAGCAACATGCGCTCACATGCAAATGAGTCCGAAGGGCATGCTAGACAAAAGCCCGCTGTTGTCGAGCAAGCTGTGCATTTCCCAAATTTTGCTAAAAACGGGTTCAGCATATTGCACGCCTAGCAAGGAGTTCCCGGTCTGGTATGTACTTGTAATGCCGGAAGTGAGTTGCATTTGTCAACACGATTTTAAAGCTACGTTCACGATGAAAAAAGTATCGCAAAAGTGTTGCAAAACATTTTGAATTTTTTAGTGTGCGTCACTTTGTTCGACACTTTTTCGGGCGTTTTTGGCCGATTTTGACGCGGTTTTCGCCGTGCATACCATTTTCGACGCTGCTGAATACGAAAGTAACATTTACGCGACGATCAGAAGTCGCTTTAGCATACCGATCAGCCAAAAACAAGCCAAACTCACGCCAAAACCAACACATATCTACTAGCGGCCGGCTAGCGGGGTCCAAGATCGGGTGCCGATCTTGCCTTGACTCGATCCCGATCAGACGTCCCCAAGCCGATCTCCGAACCCAATAAATACCGGGATCTGGATCGAGTATTGGGCCGATAATCGGGTCGGGTGCCGTACACTTGTATCTAGGGTAGTTTCCTCACACGCCGCTATCTTTAACCGGTGTAACCGTGCCAAGGAAGCCCTCTCAAAGCTCGCGCGAGATTGCAGACACTATTTGCCATGCGGACGAAAAGATGGGCGCCGAGACCCTGGCGTGAAAGTCGTTGATGTAAGAAGTACGGCGAGCCGTTTTTTTATTCGTTATCGTAAAGGGCGCACTGGGGAAGTAAGTTCAGCCATAAACTCGCAGTGCACATGTAATGCGGATAAGTTAACGAACAAATACAACCATTAATGATCGGATCGACTGGGCATAACCGCTCACGATGTGTCAGCCGTAGCCTTATAGACTGTCTGATTCCATCACCGATTTTAGCTTAACAATTCCTTTTAGAAAGAGGTCATTCTTGCTGCGTATGTTGTGGGGCATCTGCTACAGCCGACTGAAGACGATGGATGCCATCGAAAAAGAGCGTGTCCGGTGGGTGCACCAGGGTCAACTCTACCATCGATGGGTGGTGGTTGTGATGCAGGCGTCGGGCCGGGAATGTGGTCACCGGCTGCGGTTGTAGCCGTAGGACGGACTGTTGCTGTCGCTGGTACCGCACGTTGGACGGGTGCGGTCCGCATTCCTGTTGCGCGTACAGACTGAGTGCTACATGTAGCGAGTGGGCATCGGGACGTGGACCACTATAACACATGGCCGTAAAATTTGAAAAATAGGTAAGATGTATATCTTGGAACTTCATGCTCCGCTTGTTGTTGTATTCGCTGCAGAGTGTTGATCAGTGCGGTGGCGTTCGCAACCGTTGATGCTGGCCCGGTAGAAGGCTGCGCTACCACTGCCAGCAGGGACCTATGATGACATTATAATACACAGCCCACAACAGATTGTTGGCAGATAGTGATGACTTCTGAGGTACAATCACTGGTAGTACCAGTGATTGCTTGATTATCCTCTTACATACCGTATTTTTTTCAGATAGAGCCCCAGTGGCTCTATTGTTCGTAAGGTCAGTGAGAGGGGTCTCTATTCGAGGTGGGGCTCTATTTAAGGCCGGGACACTAATTTTCGGATGCCAGCCGCAAGGGCAAACGTTGGCGAAAAATAACCTGGCAATAATGAAAGAATGACCGAAGTTCGGGCATTTTCGTAAAAAAAAAAACGATAAAAAGTCTTCAAAGACGGTACCGGCTTCATGTACGAGCACTATAACGGATAGTGTATGTACCTATTCATTGTTTGAAAGGTAGCCTTCCGTGAAATCAACGTCACCTCTTAGAATCACATAGTGGCAATGGGGCTCATTTCGAGGTGGGGCTCTATTTAAGGGTGGGGCTGTATTTTTCGCAAGGGGTGGGAGAGGGGGCTCTATTAAAGGTGGGGCTCTATTCAAGGTGGGGCTCTAATCGAAAAAATACGGTAGCTAGATTATCCTACTTCTTACGGACTGCCGTCGCAAGACGGGCGAGCGTTTCGACGAAACGTAGCAGACTCTCGATGATTGTCACTTCATTTACGCGCGGCTGCCCACCAAACAAAGGACTGCTGACGAATATTTGCATGCGATTCTAAATAGTGCGTCAATAGCGTTTGTATCCGAAAATTTATTGCGTTTCGGCCAGAAACTTTTTTACCTGAATTTATGCGATTTTGCCCGAAAAAAGTCAAACTACCAGAAAGTTTGCCGCATTTTACCCAAATTTTGTGTTGTTTAATAAGCCTAAGCTTTGGCAGTCGAACAGCCTAAACCTCGGTCTAAGCCTAAGCGTGATCGACAGCTGATTAATTTGGACAAAGCTGGTTAACTTTAAAGTGAATAAGGGAATATTAGCATTTTCGGTTAGAATCGCATAATTTTTCGGATGCTTCGACTTTTGTTGGGTAGAATCAGACAAATTTTCTTGTAAAAAAGGTTTGGGGTTGAAACGCGGTAAATTTTCGGACATAACGCTATTTTGCCCTAAAGAGTAGTAGCGTGGTATAAAAAAGACGATGGTCAAACCGGCAGACTGCTTGCTAGTTATTTTTGCTACCTGTCTATCCAGCGTCTCAACCTGAAGGTTGCCAATCAGTGCGCCGTTATTGCAGGTGAAATCGTCCGTCCTCATTCGCGACTCCATTGCAATAGCTTTAGTTGATTGGTCTAAAACCAATAGTAAGTAAGCGGTAGTAATTTCTGTAAAATGAGCGGACCTGTAATTGCTGCCCAGCGATACATCAATTCGTTCATATCATGGTTGGAAAAACTATCCGGCTTCAACCTGTTGTACTCGTTAACGAACGTGGCAAGGAACCTTCCAAGCAAAGAATTTTCCGCTATGGAGCCGTCTTCGTTTTCCTCCGCTTGACGGTCTAGCACATTTGCGACGTTGTCCACAACACCTAGATATTTGGTCGACTTCTGTCATCATCGATCCAGCTTTAGTTAAACACACATATTTGGGAAAAAGAACGGAACCGAAACAAACCGTCACTATTAGGCACATCATCCAAATACGACATGAGGTCGGACGCAGTAAGGTCTGGCAGTAAGGATTGGTTCGAGGAGCAATCAGGCTTATTTTGCACAAGTCTGTCGGCTGTTTCCGGCGGATTCTAAGTTTACATACTATGCTGAAATACAAGTTTATGGATACACTGATGCTGTCGGCAGAAAACGCATCCGACATCCCGTCCGGTGACTCCATTGGCTCATAAGCATGTTCGTCGAGGAACTCGCCCAATACAGACAACGGTATTGATCGGTCTGGAACATTTCGTCATTGTGACGGGATTTACTTAGCTTGACTGCAAGAAACTAGAATTACGTGTACCGGTGCTGCGACCCGATTGCGGTTCTTCGGCATCAGATATTCCAGCCTGGAATAGGCATAACTATGTGGCATTGTTTCTTGCAGTATGGCGGGAACGTACCTGCGACATCCGATTAGCTTGCTGTAGTAGCTGAATCCGTTTCCTGTGCCGCCTGACAGCTTCTTTGACCTGCTGTCGTCGCCTTGCCTTTGGCTCTGCCGGTGCCATCATTTTTCCACGATGCTTTCTGTAAATGACATAGCTTGCCTTCTTGTGCGCAAACATTTTCTACCGTTGATAATTAAGTGGCTTTTTACACGCAATGTTCCTTCGAGGGTTGGACTTGCGCCACGCTTCCTTTTCACAAATATAAGCTCTGTATTGTTCGGACGCTTGATGGTCGCTCTGCAGAAAGTGTTTCTCCAGATTCCAGTGTTTGAAATTATTTCCTTCCGACGTTAAGGATGCATTACATACTGTGCAGGTCATTCGGCCATCGGAAGGAAGGAAATACTTCCACAGCGGTGATTTTTTCATCTATAATGACAACAAGGTCAGCATAAGTAATAGGAAGTAATATTGTACGAGATTCGCGCCACAAAAACCCATTAAAGAGCCCATTAAAGGAGCTTTAGCTGTCAGCATCAGCTGCTCAGTGAGCTAACAACGAAACGCGAAGGTTTCATGTTTGCTAGGGAGAAGTGAACGATGCACGTGAAAGCACTGATAAGCAGACGACGGATTGATGCGAAATTGCTCAGTGCTTACGCCAGTACCCAAACAAAGCTACATTTAAGTCGTAAGAGTGGGTAGGTCTCTGCGTATTCAAATACGGAATGAATAGCAGTGTGGCAATTTAGAAGCCTAGTTAAAGACCTCTAAACTGCTCTAACCACAACCTCAACTGCGCGCTAATGTTTTATTCTTACGGACGACTGCAAACCTATGGAGACACAAAACTTACTATAAATGACGACGAAATACACAGCAAATTAGAGACGCGGAGACGACGAACAGGCTATCAGCGAGACTTCCAAGCACACTAAACTCCAACTCAGCAGACGCTTCGGTCCTAATCGACCGTAGTTGTTATGTTCACTGGCGGTCAGGGCTTTTCCACTCGGGATCCCGCCGCTTGAGCGACGCGTGCGTCATTACGCGCGCATGAGAACATGGACGTTAACGGCTAATTGCCGACATGCCTCTCCTCCGGAAGCCTTCAGCCCCTTGAAGGCGTTACTCAGTCCAGTGACCGAGGGTTGTCCTTCAGGTAGTCTCCTGTCCATGCCCTTGAGATGGTCGAGAGCAAGTGCAACTGAGTAACATGACAGCAACGGGCCGATATAATGGGCACTGGAAAGCGAGAATCGGGAATCAGGTAGATCCTCGACGACGTTCGAAGCTAGACCTGGCTTCCGCAACCTTGGCCTTGGTGGTGTACTCGTCCGCACTGCTCGCTGCACCCCCTCCTCCACGAGACGGCGCGCCCCGAGCCGCGTGTTGTCGACTTGACGTGCGCGGACATCGTGCAGCGGATTGCGTTTGCTAAACTTGAGCATGTACTTCCGTTACACCGAGTGCAATCTTACAAAGTCCTTTTCCGTTGATCGCTCCGTAGCGTCGCTCGATGAGAGCCAGTCGCGGAGACCTGACTTCGACAGCTGCGTCTAAAACGTGCCGGTTACTGGCTGAACCGAACCAATTGCTGCAATAGTGCAAATCGTCTTCTTGCACTACGAATTCGCCACTCACCTCTGGAGAGCGACGAATGCTGTCCACGACGATTGCTGCTGCGAAAGACGCGGAGGTCTCGATGACACTCATGTACTTGATCGCTAAATTTTCGTCTTAAAGCGCACAAATAAGAAAGTAGGAAAACTAACTAGAAACACAAACTAGGAACACTATACCACCTGGGTAATGCTAGCCTAACATTGGCGAACACTTCGGTTCCCACTGACCTTACGCATACAAGCGCCACAAGGCCTCACAGTTCCAACGCTGTGGCACACATGACCATTACGTTTCGGCACACGGGCCGCTGCTTTGCACCTCGGTGCTTCACAATTCGTACCACTCGAACTTTTTGCCTTGCCACCGCGGGTTTTCTTAAGCTGGCACTGAGCACACTGCTTAAGCCACTTGGCAACGTCATTCCTGACTCCGTGCCAATAGTACTCGCGCAGGACCGCAGTCACTGTAGCACGCAACCATAGTGGCCTACCGACGCATGATATTTGTCGAAGACAGTCTTCCGACAAGAATTAGGCACCAGCAAAACTTTGCGTCCATCCGGGAACACCTTGTACATCCGGTCACTACCTAGCGCCAAACCCATGTTACTTAGCGCGGAGTCTCTTGCACTCTCAGGCAACTTGCATATCTCGCGCAAGGCGGGGTCCTTAGTGAGCTCACTCAACCAATTATCTACCTTTGGTGAGTCGGCGGCATCAGCTGAACGCTCGGCTTGATGAGCTGGAATTGCGCGGAGGCCTTGAGCTGGGAGGCCTTGCAAACTGAAAGCACTGTTGCTAGTCGCAGAAGGACTTGACTTGCATGCCGATGTTGCGGTCATGACGTGACCAACGACGATGCTGGCTCCGTTCAAAGCTGGCTTCTCCTTGACCAAGGCCACGGCCGCGGGTAGTTTCCTGAAACACTGGAAGTTTTTGTGGCCAACTTTGCCGCATGTCCAACAAATGGGACTCCTGGACTTAGCCGGACAGTTCTTACTTGATGAAGCCGTAAGATGCCTGCGATGCACTGATGCTTTGGAGTCGCGGAGACCTGGCCTTGTTGACGTCAACGTAGCAGATCGAGCGCCGGAATTCTGAACACAGCACGCTGTAGCAAGTGTGCTATTTGAAGCACTCACCGGAACGTCAGTAGTTACGGGCAGAGACGCCGAGCTCGAAGGCAGCTGAGTTTGACTGTCAGTTTCCTGAAATGGCACTACAGGTTCAGTGACACTACGTGCACTACCTGCCAACGAATGCGTTTCGGAAGCCTCTAGTTTGACTTGAAGGGCTGCCACTTCATCGTGGGCAGCACGCAGCTGGGCTTCGAGTTCGACAATCCTTAACTGGGCCTCTGCCATGTTGGCGTCAGTCTTCTTCCACTGCTCTACAACCAGGCGCTGCAGGTCGACGTTGGCGGCTTTGACCGAGCAGAGTTGGCTCTCGAGGTGGCGGAAACGTTCAGTGTCATCCTGCAAAAGAGAAGAATTAACCGGGCAAACATGGCTTTGCATTTCCGCAATTTGGGATTTGAGCGCTTCGTTTTCGCACTTCAAGCTTTCGACTGAGCCACTCTGCTTTTGAGCTTCATCAAAAAGAGCTAGATAACGAACCAAATACATGCTCACTTGCAAATTAAACTTGGTTCTAACAGGTTCCCATTGCCTTACAGCTTTCGCTGCAAATTTTGGCTGTTTCAAAGCCTTCATTACGGACGCAAGTTCGTCCGCAAATTTACCGAATACTCCTTCAATTTCGTAGTTCAGGATTCTTACCTGTTGCTCGAATGACATGCTCGTCACGTCCGTTTCCGGTGGTGCGCTTTCTGCTGAAGACGTCGAAGGTGGCCACTGCTGTCGCGGAGACGTGCCTGGACCTAAAGCCAAAGTTGACGCTTGTCCTTGCCCTCGGTTCATACCTGAACTTGCCGGGACAAATTTGCTTCCTTCGCTGCAGCTTGCATCGGGGCCTTCGCCATTCCATCCGCTGCTAACGCTCTCTAAAACCGCACTTGCTGCGTCGCTTTCAGCCTGGTTTTTACCTGTCGCGGAGCCATTTCCACTGACGGTTCTACTGCCGAGGTTCGTCCTCTTTGCGTTTCCGTTCGGCGGCATAATCTAAAAAGAAAAGCCGTTAATCGCAGTCCAATGCCCGCAAAAGTAAACTTAAGAGTCCGCACTTAAACCAGTTCCGCTAGCTAGCCCAATGTCCAGCTAAATTGGCGTCAAAAACCGATGTTATAGCAGACCAATTTTCAACAGTCCAGTGACCGTTATATTAAAAACTGTTCCGCCAATGCAGACTAAAAGCGCGCGAGGTTGTGGTGGCTCAGTACGTCTAGCGGTGTTCCGTCTAGGCGGCCCCCATGTGGCAATTTAGAAGCCTAGTTAAAGACCTCTAAACTGCTCTAACCACAACCTCAACTGCGCGCTAATGTTTTATTCTTACGGACGACTGCAAACCTATGGAGACACAAAACTTACTATAAATGACGACGAAATACACAGCAAATTAGAGACGCGGAGACGACGAACAGGCTATCAGCGAGACTTCCAAGCACACTAAACTCCAACTCAGCAGACGCTTCGGTCCTAATCGACCGTAGTTGTTATGTTCACTGGCGGTCAGGGCTTTTCCACTCGGGATCCCGCCGCTTGAGCGACGCGTGCGTCATTACGCGCGCATGAGAACATGGACGTTAACGGCTAATTGCCGACAGCAGCCCATTTTCCACGCGAAATTTTCTTTATCCAAACAAAATATCCCAGACTAAGAAAAAAATCAAGGAAAGTCAACTGGTTGCTTTCGTAATTTAGAGTTCATGACAATAAAAGCAACAATTTATTCGTAAGTTTCGGAATATACATGCTTTCGCACAACGGCGCACCCAAGGAACTTGAACTTTTTTCGTATTTGTCTTTCGTATCTCAGTGACACTGTGAGGTTCCAGACAATCGTCGGCGTCCAAATGTGAAGCAGGAGGTGGATGTCTTCGAGGCCTATACTCGGTCGGAGTAGGCGCCAGAAACCGAAGAACTAATACTACGACTGCCGTGCGATCTCATGCCTTAGACGGAATGCCGATCAATATTATCAGTTCACTGTGTGACATCCTCATAGTTGTTAACCTACAACAAGATTTTTCGGCAAAACAGGTTACGACAGAGGTTCCAAATTCGACTTGGCTATGCTTGATGTTTATTTTGTGTACGCTCACGAATTATTCTTTGAACAGACAAATCGCGTAGGGTCGGATTGCATCGCTGTCCGTAACTGTCCAGTACTCGCCGTCTTTCAAGGGACTTTGTTCCGTCGCCTTTGCAACCTCGCACTTCGACGAATCGACTCGAACTTGGACGAGCACAAGATAGGAAGCTCCCTAAAATTTAAGAATAAAAACTATGCAGAACGCGAGTGACACGTGTGAAGACGTACGCTGTTGCGAAATACGCCTTTTCCCGAGCGTACGTTTTTGCGGTCGCGGGATGGGATCCGGCGTGCAGTAGATGCCGTTACCGAAGGCCTTACGCACGGTCTTGCTCAGGTGGAAGCCATTGCGAACGATCTCCCTGGTGTTCTCGATGCTGGTGCCGCTGTACGCGTTCCACCAGCCCGTTGGCCATCCATCGCCCTCGTCGTACTTGCCGTCGACCTACAGAATGAACTGTTTCACATCGATGACCACCATTATGCGTACTGGCATAATCACAGCTATTGGTTGTCGTCAATTGGATACCTACTTACCTTTAGTGCAAACCGTTGGCAGCCGGTTGGACGAATGTACGGCGTTCTACCAACTTTTAAGTGCTTTCCGATATCCTAAATCAATAGAGAATCATGTTCGAACTAATCTTTGGCAAATCAAGCAAAAACTCTTCCGTCCTAGCAAGCACGAGTACACCTTTTAGTGGTGAATAACGACTGGACAAGACTTACGCTAGCGCTTCGAAAATCACAGTCATACTTCGGCTCAAGTAATCAAGAACAGATTCCAAGCAAATTCGACGTAGCAGCTAAAAGAAACGGAGTGATTGGTATCGATCAGCAGCGTCTCGGTATATTTATCCGCCCGTACCGTATTCTACGGTACGGGGCAGCTACGGCGCGAGTGCGCTGCGAGTTTCCGTACCATACGGGGTGGTCAGTAACGGTCGGGAGTGTCGGTCTAAGTCTATGTCTCGGCAAGGGCTGAATGAACCCTGGGTTTTGGGTATGAGACATGAGAAAGCGTCGACGTTTGGGAAGTCGGTACCGGTATGCCGACACTCACTTGGTATCGGCAAACAGAGTTGAATTGCGCGCGACTCACCCGATGACTTCAGCTGCCTCAGCTCGTCGGCGACGGCTGCATTCTTCTTTTTAGCCGTCTCGACTTGTACTGCTGCTTGAGTTAACTGGCTCTCTAGGCGATGGACTTCACGTTTAGTGGCAGTAAGCTTGGACGTGGCGTCTTTGAAGGCAATCCTTTCGGCCGTCTGTTTCTGCTTCAGGTCGTTGTTCTCCGCAGTCTGGTCGGCGATAAGTAACTCCATATCAGCCAAATCTCGCACGCAGCGCTTGATTTGCCTTGACGTGGACTAGCTTCTCCGACTCGAATCTTTCGACTTTATTCTCAAGCGCTTTAGACTCCTTCACGAGGGCGTGCAACGCCAGCTTTAGAGAGTTCTCTGGAAAACAATAGTGTGCACGAGGAAAGAATTTTTAGTTTCCTAGGCTCACATAAGCAAGGCGATATTGATGGTACTGGCCAGCTAATCTTTCTTTGACAGGCCGACTTAACCGTTTGCGCAACATTGAAACGCCGTAATTTCCTCCGACAGCCTCTGCATCTCAACGACATACCTGCTTCTTTAGCCGCATCCCGTACTTTAGCCGACTCAACGCCGGTTAGCAGGCTACCTACTATGAGAGACCCGTTAAAGTTGCGGCGGTGAGCTAAAGCATTTTGACGAAAGCCTGGTTACGATGAGAAAATTTTGATTAATGACGGCCACTTTGATTCGTTTGAACTTGCGTTTTCGATGTTTAGAAGGCAAATAGCGTGGCGAAGGCAGGCGTTCTGCAAATTTTCTGCGAGCGGACCAGGGGTCCCAGATGGAATTTGCCGAAAGGGGGCGGAGGACCGCTTCTGGGGGGCGGTAGGGGGGGGGGCGGTATGAGGGGGCGGTCATTTTTTCGGTGCCGGTCTTCGGCCGGGTAGACCCCAAAAAGGGGGCGTCCGCCCCCCAAGGAAGGTGGTCTGGGAGCCCTGGAGCGGACGATGAACACTGCACTGCTTTACGTTTAGCGAGCATCTCCACGCAGCGTAAGTAGCTCCATAAGCTCCCATTCAAGGACAACTGAGCTCCGGAACCCTGAGTACGAGACGACACTCTGGTCAAGGGTCCTGCGAATCAGATCGTATCGTATGCCGCGCTGGGCCGCAAACGAAAACTTTTGAACAAATTTATGTGAAAGCGCCCGTCCTCTGAACCGTACAAGTCCTGGGAAAATTGTAGGAGTTTTGCCGCCATGGACACCATTTTTAAAGTCGACTGGACAACTACATTCTAGTTAGTTTCTCTGACCTTAATTTTGTCCACACTCGACAGTCCTAAGCATCATGGGCCAGACAAATTCTAAGGGCTCGGTATTGGTGGAGCTGTCGATTGCCCTTCCCAACGGCGAAACGGACACTCAGATGTTTCGCTACACCTTCGACGAAAAGAAACGTCTTACGCCGAGAGATCTGGAGCGCCACGCTATTGATGTGTGGTGTACTGGCTACGAATTCGCGGCATTGGTCAGCGACACCGAAGTGTTGGACAGCTCCCATCTACCACATGCGTTTACTGTGGCGGACGCAAGAACCCTTCTCGCAAACGGCCAGCGTTATCGAACCTTCGCAAAAGCGGTTCGATGGGCCTCTGACGATACAGAAGAAACGGAGTCCGCTAGCGACAATGAAGAACTGAGACCGCAGCCCTCTTTCAAGAAAGCTGTAAGTTACCTCACTTGTCATTGCCTCTTACCTTCTCTACTTTGGAAAGGGTTGGGCGGGTCTTGGTCACTGAAACATTGCGCCCAGCACTGGAGTCCACTGGAGTCCACCAGTGCACCGGTAGACTGCACACCCCACTAGATGGATAGAATAACTCCACACAAACTTGGGATTACCAGGGACGGAGCGCTTCCACTTTGTATCAGATCGGACCGGGCAGGTTGTCAGTGGTTAAGTGTTTTAGGTCTTTAACGAGCATATTTTTTCGAATTTTCTTCCATTATATCATTATTAAGATTAAAAAAACAGATCAATGTTGACAAAAACCATTCTCCTGTAATCATTTTGAACCGACAAAACTAAACCCCGGAAGTTCAGCAGATGGCTGTTGGCAATGTCAGTAGTTGTGGGTTCCCAAACTGGACAACGCGTGCGGTCGTGGGAACCCCCGCGCAGCCAATCAGCAACGTGCGCGCGCGCGCGCGCAGCCAATCAGCCGCACGCGTGCGTGCGCAGGCTCCGCCCACTTTGGCGTTCTGTCTCAGGCAACGCGCGCGAATTCAAATCCTTGGCGTTACGTTCCCAGGCAAAAGGGCGCCAATTCAAATCCTTGGCGTTCCGTTCTCAGGGTCCTTGGCGCCAATTTGAAACTGTCGAATGCATTTACTGGGGCGGTACACCAATTTAAACCTATTTTTAAAGCGCCATACTGGCAACTAGGTGTCAATAACAGACTGGGGACTCGTAACATGCTGTTTGGGATGCCGGGACCCTTCTTGAGAGTATGCCCTCAGGGCAATGACGTGAATTTAACCTTCTTAGCTGCTAAAAAGTGCTATATAATTCTTAAAAATTATTGGAATACTTTGAAATAGTTTTATTATACGACTGCGACCAATGGCCGCATCCGAAACACCGAATGACCTTTGACCTACTTTCGAGCGTGCGCGTGACCAACCCAAGCCGTCTTACGCTGTCTCTCTCTCCCGCTCTCGCACACACTCTTGCTAGATTTTCCCGCCAAATTCGGGCGTGCGCGTGGCCGGTCGTTAGCGTCCTCCGCGTGCTGGCAGTCATTTACCCAATCAAGACCCTACGCGCGTGAAGCCCACAGCTGTAAACATGCCTGCCAATCGTGCTAGCATCGAGAAGAATCACAAACGCCGTGATGCAAGGAAAAACCCCGCCATCGTGGAAATCAAATGCTGCGACAACCTCAGCTTGTTCAGTGCAGTTCTCGTCGGCATTTTGCAGCACAAGAACGGTAAGGACAAGTGGAAATCAGCGGAACGTTACGCCAGAAGCAGCAACCAACTTTCGATTGATGCCATACACTTCAAGAATGAAGTCATGGAAACTACAAAGCTGGAATCGTATGAATCGTTGGACGTTAAGAAGGTCTACGAATTCCTAGAGGCTACATTCCCGGAAGCGTACCGTATTCTTGTCTTCAACCAAGCATCGGACACCCATACCGTCTACAACAGCGGCAACAACGCCAAACATACGATCTGCCTGTACTACAACTACGGCCACTTCGATCTCATGAAGACCCCGCAAAAGTATTTCCGGAAGAAGCACTACTGCGTCGACTGTGAGAAGACCTACGAGAACCTGAA
>JNEY01000287.1:55720-111501 GCA_020875895.1 Aphelenchus avenae
GGGGGGGGGGTCAGTACGGTACGGAGTACGGTACGGGGGGGGGTCATTTGCAAGGTCTACTCTCTCTTAAACTTCCGTCCATGCATCGATTTTCATTTTGGGCCATTAGAGTCGAGTACTTGTGTTTCATCGCAGCTACAGTCAGGGGAGCAATGGCTCACTCCGTGGCTTAGGGGCCCAGGTTGAGGCTTACGGATGTTCGGCTCTTTCGCTATTTGCACGGGTCGTAAGTCGGAGCTACAAAACTCCTGAGTTTGGGAATTGGAAATTTCGAAACAAAAACAACAGACCTGTTAGTTGGCCCCTGTGTTACTGAGAACTGAGTCGAAACCGTCGAGAATCAGATGGCGAAATTTGGCAATCGAACTTCGTAGACGGACCCTGCAGTTGGTGTCGCCCGTCGAAACTTTTCCCTATACCCGTTGGCTTCGCCTGCAACGACGATGAAGCACCAGATGACTGCTAAAAAGGACTCTGAATTTGCAGGATCCCGTCCTGCATTTTGCTTTACATTTAATTTAATTTCTAAAAATATTTTGAAGTGGATTTTAGTGTTACTAGCTGCGGTGGCGCTGCCGCCGTGCAAGACGAACGAGGTGCTCGTCGCGTGCTCGCATCCGGACAGCGTCTGCGGGAAGCCTCTCCCTCTCTTCTGCTCGCTTCTCTGCGGTCCGAAGGCGTGCCGGTGCCGTTTTGGTTATTCTCGAAACGCCGCCGGTCAGTGCGTCGCGAATGGCATGTGCAAGCCGACGCCACCATTGAAGTCGGTCATTCGTAAGTGCTGCCGACTTTTACGATATAATCAAATTTTGTCACAAAAAATCAGATTCCTGCAGAATTCCAAAAAACAACAGAATGTCTCTAAAAGCATTTTGAACATTTGAACACATTTTGCAAACATTTTAGGGTGGTTTCAAGAGAAGCCCAACTACCCGTTAAAACTGGATCGTGTTGTCGATGAATATCCAGCCAATGGGCCTACTACTCTCGAATGCAAACGCAAAAAAACGCAAAGAACAAAGCATATATGGGACCTGGACGATAGTCACACAGCACTCTTTCTCTAGCGACATGCAAAGCAAACGAAGACTTCGTGTTGTGCTCGCGCCCCGAAGCGACCTGCGCCAATCCGAAGCCGCAGCCTACGCCGATCGGACCGGCGAAGTGCCAGTGCACGGGCGGATTTGCTCGCCTTGGCGTCAACTGCGTTCCCTTCGGCAAATGTCCGACGACCTCGACGAGCACCAGCACCAGCACAACGACGACCACGACGAGCACGATCACGTTTGTCTCCTGTGACGACGGGTGGTCCTACTTTCGGAAAGCGTGCTACATCGTATCGCGCATCTACGGTACTCAACCAGCGGCAAAGGCGAGCTGCGCAATGAACGGAGCTCATCTCGTCACCATTACTGACGCGAGCGAGCACGACTTTGTCGGGCGTAAGTAGCAGTCGGGCTAAGAAGGTGCTGCAACCACAAGCGTCGTGTCGCACGCTGTCGATTTGGAAAGATGTTAAATCCCCCCCCACAGCCGCGCGAAAAAATGATTCTCCCCCTCCCCCGGAGGCCGAATTAGCCCCCCCAGGCGAAGTGGGACCCCTGGTAAATTCGACATGGCGCTGAGTCGCGGTTTTGCGCTGCACCGTGCTCTTCCGTCTCACTTTCTGCATTTTTTGTCGTGTTTCGTCACAGAGTCGTGACCGTAGAGTACGACGCGAATTAATTTAGAGTAGAGATCGACAG
Source organism: Aphelenchus avenae (assembly GCA_020875895.1). Classification (NCBI taxonomy): domain Eukaryota; kingdom Metazoa; phylum Nematoda; class Chromadorea; order Rhabditida; family Aphelenchidae; genus Aphelenchus; species Aphelenchus avenae. The sequence continues at coordinate 57,466 of JNEY01000287.1, forward strand.
CCGTACCGTATTACGGGCCGTACCCGTACCCGTACCCGTATAATACGGGTACGGCATACGGTACGGGTGGTCCATTAAAATACGGCAAACGGTACGGCTGTATTTTTAGCCATAATACGGCCCGTACCCGTATACACTAGTACGGGCCGTATAATACGGTACGGAATACGGTACGGGGGGATCCAGTACGGTACGGCATACGGTACGGGTGGTCAATGTCGATCTCTAATTTAGAGTTATTGTCTCGATCGGGCGCGCCGATCTGTGCATTTATCGGGGCGACTGACTGCCCCATGTGGCTGGGACTGGAGAGAGTCGGCGTCGACAATCTTTTTAAATGGGTCGACGACACACCGTACGTCTTCCAAGACTGGCGAAGTGGTGAGCCGAACAACAGCAACTGCAACGAGTTCTGCGTGGAGTTGCACAGCAGTGGTGACTGGAACGACGCCGACTGTGGCGCGAAGCGCATTTGGATGTGCGAGAAGCCGGCAAACATCCAATCTACGGGATGAGCGGTAGCTTGCCCTGCCCTTTCCAATACCGCGACTACTCTTTCGCTGATGACGCTGACACTCGACTTGTAGCTTCTGGCTTAATAAAACTGCTTAGGGAGCCTCCAGAAATTGGGCCACGCCCTCTACCCCTAATCATTGCAAGTCAAAATCGCCTAATTCAGCCCATATGACCCCTTTTAAAAGGAGCAATTGTAGCTAGATTCGCGTCTCTTTTGAGCACATCCTAACAAATTCCCTCCAGTCAGACAGGTTTTCGAAAATTTGGTCAAGAAATTTTTTATTCGGTAAAACTGGAAAAAAACAAATGATTTTTTTTAAAACATGGCTTAAAGAGCATGGGAAAAGACTTCAGGGCGGACAGCTTTTCATGCATGTTTTGTTTTCGGTATCATGAAATTCGATGTGTTGTGGTTCGAATCTCAAGCGAATCCACTAGTGCCTCATCGTGTCAAGTCAAGGCCTCCGAAGGTGGTCAGCACAAACACAAGGTTCGCTCGAAGCTCTAACGTCAGGAAGCGTCAGCCCAGGGTTGTCAACTTCTTCAGAAAACCGGGATCCGGAGCCGCCCTGCTTGAGCCGTCAACTCTAGCTTACTCTTCTGCTCCTAGGGTCAGCATTGCCAGATGGTTCGGAAAGAGCGAGAACTGGTGGGAGGGGCCAGAAATAAAGCGGCAGCCGGATCTGTTTGGTGACCCACCGGTAGGCGGCGACTGTCAAAAAATTCTTTTCCAAAATAATTCACCGGAATTTGGCCATTTTTCTGCCGAGAAACGCTGAAAGTTTTCGCAAACCGTTAATACAATGTTGTTGCCCCTTGCAAGCTCTGTGGGTATTCATTTAGATTCAGAAACTCTAAGTGTTTAAAATCGAGACGGGATTCAGAACAAGCTACTAAGTTCGGAACTTGAACTCAAAACTTGACTCTCCTAAAAGAGGTGTTAGTCGACTTTCGCCGGAATAATCGGGGTGCGCTGAACTTGAAGACATTTCGTCAGTTTCGATTATCCGTCGCAAACTATGACAGCATTTCTTGCGGTTTTGCAAACTGAAATTATTAGCGGTCAATTACGCAGGATAACATGACCATCTACACAGCACTCTAAGGGAAGCGTTGCCCACTACAACCATAGCTTCGAGTATCGTCAACAGCGACGCACCGATGAAGAGGCTTGATTGACCGCCGAGTTCCGTTATGAAGCCGTAGCTGCTGGTCGCTCTGACCTCCTCGTACGACTCGTACTAAAGTGAAAAGCAATTCACTGTTAGGATTCGCAAAAACAAAAACTAAGTCGCATGGAATTTCGTTGATAACTTGCTTACTTCCAGGGCATCGTAGAAAATTTCGACTGTCGCAAACAACGCTTCTTCGCTACGCTTGAAGCTGGTAAATGATGTGCTTCGCGCCACATGCCATACGTCGCGTTCACAAGCGGGTAGACACTAAAAGGTGCATGCGGACCAAGGCTGAAACCTTAGTTTACGTTTCTCGGAAAGTTTCCGATTCCGTTTTCCTGGTCGGGAAAACCGGCTTATTTTTAGGTATTGAGCCGCAATTCACGCATTTGAGGTACCTATTTTATGCAAGCAGAACCAAGCACTCGCAATGTTTTGCCTTTCTACGGCTATGAGCACTGCAAGGTTTAGAAGTTTAGATCTAGTGCTTTTCGATTTAAGAACAATTGGCAAGCTCAAGGTTTGGAAAAGCCTAATCAGGTTCAAAATTTGATACGGGAGCTGCTATTATCTACGGGCAAAAACTACCTTTGTCCCGTTGAGTTTCGGGTCGGTGATCTCGTTGTACTTGCGCACAATAAGATCCGGGTCGCACACTTCGTAGCGTTGCGCGGCCTCGTGCTCTATGTAGAACAGCGTACAGTTCAACGGCAAGAGCACTCTGCGATACAGCCACAGCTCGTAGTAACAATTAGACAGCGCACATGAGCGATTTGAAGCGTCGACGGCGAATGACGTGCAGTTTCCGATGCAGTGCTGATTCGAGCTCAACATCTTTAGATGGCTCATCCTTAGGCTGAACGTGGTCGAAGAATACTGCGCAAGGTAATGTCGCTTGAAGAAGTTTGAGGGATTCGAACCCTGCTTGGCAAAGAAGAGCACCATTTGCTTCTAAATCTTAAGCTTAAAAATACCGTCATTTATATTTTCGAAGGTAAGGACGGTATGCGTAGAGCTGAAGAAATATGCATGCGTGGCATGCTGGAATACTGCCCTAGTTTGCAACGCGTTTGCCCTAGTCTTCGAAGAGCACCATATAAAGTCTACAAAAAGAGGCTCTTTGGCTTCAGATCAGTCCTCATAGTTAACAGTCACGGGTGGTCAAAGTTTTGTCAAACCACGCTGGCGTCGCTATGATAGCGTTAGAGCACGCAAGACACCCGCAGTGATGGTCTGATTGTCCGGATGACCGATGAATATCGCAGGCAGCCTGGAGTCTCTTTAAACTCCTTTGCGATCAGCTCGGATCTTGGGAGGTATTAAGAGACATACATAAAACTGTTACCATGCCTTGTCTCAGAGTTGTCTATGGAAAAGACAACCGTACTACATTACAGAGCTCTGACTCTTCAGAACGTTCAGGTCCAAATTCGGTTACGAGTTACCGTTGTCGCCTGCCGTCCGAGTTGCGGCTCTACGACGAGACTTGGCAGGACCCTTAGGCGTAGGAAAAGCGCTCCAAAACGATTTTCGTCCGACTGGTAGAGCGTTTGCAGCCTGAAGCATCTTCCACGTAGCATTACGTACGAGGCCCGGAATATGTCGCAACACGGAATGGGCTTCTGCGCGTAAATGCAGCTCTCGAACATCTAAAAGTTTTATGAGGTAAAAACTAGACTCTTAAGGTGAGCTCGTGTTAGAATACTGGCAAATTTTCAGATAAAAATTTCTCTGTTTGTTGACAACCTTACCTCTTCACACGTGAACCCGTAAGTGTCGAATAACGTCGCGTAAAACGATGCCAAGTCCCTTCCGTCTAGCCACTTATCGAATAAATCTTTCAAGCCTGGCAGCTCGTGATTGGTGATCTTCTTCAGCGCTGGCTTCATGTTGTAAAACCCAGATCCAGTAATGGCGTAGGTCAGCAACTTGATAAAGACAGTGTCGGTCAGATTCGGCACCCGCGCATTCATATCGCCTTTGACGAGAGTTTCGTTGAGTGCATCTGCATATCGGTTGCTATAGAGTAGTCGTGGGCCAAGCAAGTCGCTTACCGGCGTTCGTTGGACAGAGAATAACCGAAGGAAATTTCAACCGGGGAACCTAAAAAGTCAAATTGAAATTTCAGCCTGGAAACCTAAAAAGTTAAATTGAAATTTCAGCCTGGAAACCTAAAAAGTTAAATTTAGTTTTACCCCTGATAATTTTTCGGGGTCTTGCAGCCAGGGCCACAGTGGCGTGCCGACAGTTGGGGCAGTAGGGGCCATGCCCCCACACCTAAATTTCGGAGGGGTCCGAAAAGCAGCAAAGGGGGACCCTTATGAATGCGGCGGCGGAACGCCGCCACAAAAATATAGGGAAGGGGGGAACCAAGGGAATTTTTTGGCGGTCAGAGTCTTGGCCTACCTAACCCCTTGCCCCGCCCCCAAATTCAGATCCTCGGTACGCCGCGGCAGGGCCATGCTCGGTCGAGCAGGTAAGACACGTGTGGCTTGCATTGATGAGACGCACCCGTTTAACCGTTACCGCCGTGTAGGAGTTGTAGGTGAAGTAGTCGCCCATGACTTTATAAGCGACTATGAAGGAAGCAAGAAGTCCGGCCATCATTAAACCAGACCACAGCAGTTTCGACAATCTTGTTTTCGCCTAAGCATTGAATAATCAGTGCTGATAACGAAGAATGCACAAAAAATTAAGCAAATTGAGACTATCATTGTGGCTCACTTCGGTGATCTGACGGAATCCATGCAGTCCAAGCGCGCTCAGAGCATTGGCCCAGCGACCAGCGGGCATCACTCAGGAAGCCGACATACGGCACTTTTCTGACACTTTCACATTCGGTGGCATCCTAGTAGCATTGACGACGTTAGTGTCGTCGTCTCTATGAAAACCTGAAAACAACACTAGGCCAGCTGTTTCCCGGTCCAGATTAGAGAGCGTTGGTAGGGCTCGAGTACCGGCGAGCAAGGCCAACATGGATGCGTGCACGAAAAGAGAAGCACGCCAAGACGCGTGCACCCACTGGATTGATGGTTCACTAAAATACATTCAGTCCGTTCGACAATGCCTCTTGCGGCCGACATGCCACAGGAAGTTGGAAAACGGAAATGAGTCCTCCTTCGCACGAAATCCTTGTGCACACAAGTCGTTGTACATAGATGGAGGCCATGAGGAACGCAAACAAATAAGATCCCGCATGCGCCCGGTAAGATTTCGCTTGAATGAATGGTCCCAGTGAACTCTGCTTAGTCTGCCTAGCGAGGACGCTGAAATTGCTACCGTTTCCAAACATTGCAAGTTTAGAAGGCTACACCTCAACGAACAGGATGAAATGTTTGAATAGCTGACTATCGCTCATCGTTTGCGGCCGTGCATAGCGTAAGCTGTCTCCGTAGGGACTACTCCGGTTCGCTTTAGGCATCAGCGTTTTCAGTAATTTATTCGGATCATTTATCTTTCGTCCTCAGATCAAGGGCGGTGGGAGGGGGGGGCTCGCCCCCCCCCCCCTCGCCCGGCGAGGGGTAAGGGGGGACCAAGGCAAATTTTTCTATTTCAGAAAATTCTGATATTTTGACAATTTTTGCTTAAATTTCCGGTTAATTTTGTGAAATAAGAGTAAAATCGCGTTGGCGGCGCCTGCGGCGGGCTATTTTGGGTAAAAATGCTCTAAAATCTCCTTTTGAGCGTCAATTTTTCCAAGGGGCGGGGCTGATTTCCAAGATTTTACTCAATTTTCCAATGATCTTTTGATAGCTAGACCAAAAATTCGCTCTGGTGTCGCCTGCGGCGGGCTAATTTAGGCAGAAAACCTCTTAAAAACAGTGCTTAAACCGGCTTAGAGCCCGAAATCTGACATTGTTAAAAAGTACCAAAGAGGGGACCAAGGCAATTTTTCGGCGCCTTCCTTCGGCCGGCGCCGAAAAATTAGGTAAGGGTCCCCCCTTACCTACCCCCCCCCCCCCCCTCCCAGGCCGGTCTCGCACCGCCCTTGTCTCAGATATGTGTCACCTAGGACATGCGGGAGCAGGGGGCGATTTTTTCCGCATGGCACCTAAAAAGTCTTTACCCTCTCCCGCCTCCGAAATAACACACGTACTTCGTCAGCGCCGGGTACGTAATTGATTTAGCCGAGCATAAGCGAAGTTACCACGCCTTACTGTGCTGCTTACTGGGCCGACACTCGAAGTAAGGTTGCCTTGCCTCTTCTCTTGTGGTAGACGCTGCTAACCGCCTTTTGTATACCTTTAACCTGAGCCGGCGACGTTTAGACTACGATGGGGAACTACTGAAATAAGTATTTGTGGCTGGCTTAGTGTGCTTCTTTACTTTGTCCTGGGATACCACGTAGCTTGTTTTCGGTGTGGCCCGACAAGCGAGAAAACGTTCCTGAAGTCAGGTATCGTTAAGAGAAATACGGGTCTAGTTTGACTCTTTTATTTCCAGGCGTTTGGGCGTTTCTATTGTTCTTAGGGCATTTGCTGGTGTGTTCGCATATACGACATTCAAAATACCGAATTGGCCACATATAAGGAGAACAGATCAAACGGTCTACGTAACTGCCGTCGCGGGAGTTGCATGGGCACGCGTTTTGAACAACGTATTCGACGTTTGCCGGCAGCAGAATGAGCGTAAATAGGTACGAACGTATGCTCCTCTCAGCGATTTGCTAAAACTATTGATCCGTCCTTTCTTCGACCCTGAATAGGTAGTCGAACCTTGTGAGCATTAGAGCTACAGGCCCCACTAAGCAGAATACGTTGTGCACTGTAGTCCAAAATCGGGCTAATAGTGCCATCAGGGCTTGGTCGAGAGGCCCCAACAGGAAAATTGTCATTTGCGACGCCACGACCATTTGGCAGACGAGCTCGATCACCGCGTACACTAAAAAGAACGATAACTCCTTTGATAAGGCCATCTCTCAAGCGTTACCGAGTAGTTTGAGGTCTTCATCGTGCTTTCGCTTCGTCGCCGAGCTCAGTTGCCGGAACAGCATTATCGTGTAGACGACGAAACAGAAGGAGACAGTCGAAGAGATAGCGCTTGTACCGACGTATGCCCAGTTGTACGCCTACGCACTTTAGCTCTTGCGGCCTCTAACGGCAATGTCTGCTCACCTCGTTTGCGGGAACGTTCATCGTCACTAGGTAGTACCCATGCGGAAATTCAAGGAGAATGGCTTCGCCGAACAAGAGCATCATCGCGAATGGCGTCGGAACCAGTAGGCACACGATCACCGAAAGTTTGGCATACTTCAGTCCGCGCCAGCATCTCCCAACTGTCGATACGTTTGTGCACTAGAAGAAACAGCTCGCTGCAGAACGGCAGCAAGGTAGTTTTAGGCAAAACTCGTGCCTAGTGGAGGGCCATTTAACATGTGCTCATAACTGTGATCTTTGACCCAGACACCCTCTCGCCCGGAACGGGTCCATGACGAGGGTCCATTCATGGCTCTCCCACGTGTGATCACCGTGGATTTTCTTGATGGCTTCAGAACCTCCTTACGTTTTCCATCGCCCCAATGTCGGACATTACGGCATGGCGATTCACCGCTATCGCGACGTGAATCCATCGCTGGAAAAAGAAGACATAGCACTGCACAGCGAGATAGACGCTCGGAGGAATAACGTTGAACAGCGCCAGAAAGATCCCGTTAACCACGAATCTGCTGTAGAACAGCCTCTAAACCAATGTTCTGTGATGTACTTAAAACAGGCTTGTCGAGCAGGGATGTCTTGGAAGTCCTTACTCGGACTTCACAACGCGAGTGTTAGCGCTATAGTCAATTTTCGTGCTAAAAGTCTGCTGCTTTTGCTGGATGGTTTTTTTCTAAACTAACATCCAGCAGTCGCTGACCGCCATTCCTCTCGCCCGGACTTTCGGAAACCCCAGTTTCTAATTTTCCTCGATTTTCCAATGCAGAATTGAACGTAGACACCTTGTTTGCCAGTACACTTACAAACAGAAACTCGGCAACGTCTGCGGCGCTCTGAATCGAGTAGATGAGAAAGAACCCCGTAGTGAAGACTGCGTTTGCAGGGGCAAATTGCAGATAGATGCAAATTAGCACAGAGAGCGAGAATACGAGAAAAACCAGCGAAATCAAAAGCTCTGCTAGCTCAAAGGCGTCCGGCATATCTCATCTCGACCCGTGTGAGCGCTCAGCACAATGCTCGAGCATCGTGCTAAGGAAAGTTTATTTCTATCCATAAAATAAATGTAAGCACTGCGCGGCATCGGCCGTGCCAGCGGCCGACACGAAGTGCCACGAATTTCGAGCGCGCGAGAGCAGTTAGCAAAAGAGTGCAGGCAATTATGTGTTCTCGAGAGCTGCTTATAAGGTCTCGTCAAACGAAATTAGTTGTTTACATTCCACTCTTTTCATTTATTTGCGCTGTTAGACGTGATGACATTAGACAAGAATAGCATTTGAGCCTGAACATTGCTTTTTTAAGGTTTCTGTGGGCCAACATCTACTAAATCACACTCGACTAAGCAGCACACAGTGCTTGTTCGGGATGCTCGGCGCATGTGGGCCCGACGCTAATAAGCTTAGCGTAAAGTGCGGTCAACAATTCAGTCTCCGCAGCAGAGAACCGTAGACAATATTCTCGCTGAGAGCAACCCGCCGATGTTTAGTGAAATAGTCATGTATCCTCGTGATGTGCTACAATGTGCAATAGTGTCCCGGTGTTTCTTTCGACGCCAAGTTGCATGTGCTAGCGGCGTACAATTTGAGTTCTCATTAAATTGCACCGCACACGTGCTGCTTCCGCATGTGCTAAGGAACTTACCCGTCATATTGGCGCGCTATGTTAGCATCTAGAGATGCCCACGACACTTTAACTGAATTCAGCGAGCGAAGCTTTACGAGAGCTTGGGGTACTACTTTCGTATGGGGTGTGGGCCAAGTTGTCTTAATTCCGCGCTGGGGGACTCCGTAGCAATCTTTAGACAAAACGGCTAACGTCGGGACTCAGTATCAACTTTTGAATTCCTCAAATTCCTTTTTTTAGCGTGAAGCTGGAATTTAGTCTCTGAAGAGACAAATCGCGTAGGGTCGAATGGCAGCGCCGTTCGGCACCGTCCAGTACTCGCCGTCCTTGAGAGGCCCTTTTCCAGCGCGCTTGACCACCTTGCATTTCCTAGGATCGACGCGAACTTGGATGACCACGAGGTAGCGAGTTCCCTACAAAAAATTGAACGTACGGTCCATATCACTTAACGCATCAGTGGGAAGAGTAAACACAGTGCGACTAGGCTTGGACGATACCCCCCCCCCCAACCGTACTCCGTACCGTACCAGTACGGCATAATACGGTACGGAGTACGGCGCCGTAATACGGTAACAAAAAATTCAAATTTTCAGCCTTTTCGCAGGTAAAGCGGAACATTAGGACAGATAACAGTAACGCCATCGAATTAAGCGTTATAAATGGTGTTAAATAAGACTGGATACCCGTCATTTTTGACGAAATTTTTCGCATTTCGGTCAAAAAAGCCTAAAATTTGCTCGATTTCGGCTAAAATTGGGCATTTTTTTTGGCCTGTAGTACGGTACGGAATACGGCGTCGTACTGGGGTCTTGCCGTACCGTACTCCGTACCGTACCAGTACGGTACGGTACGGTAACCGCGTACTGACCCATAGCCGTACCGTACTCCGTACCGTAGAAAACGGTACGCAGTACGGTACGGTACGGAATACGGTACGGTCGTCCAAGTCTAAGTACGACATACGTTTCTGAAAAAGACGCCTTTCTCGCGGGTGTAGACTTTAGCGGTCTCCGGATCCGGCGTGTAGTAGATGCCCTCCCCGAAGGCCATACGGACCATCTTGCCCAGGTCGAAGCAATTTCGGACGATCCCTCGGGCGTTCTCAATGCTGGTGCCGCAGTACGCATTCCGCCAGTTAGTCATCCAGTCGTCGCCCCCGTCGTACTCCCCGGCGATCTACGAAATTTCTTATACACTAAAGCGCTGCTGTGCGTTCGCCGAAAAAAGTTTGCGCTACAGGTTCGAGTTGGGTATCGTTCACAGTTTCCGACGAATCAGATCTTAGACCAACTGAACTGAACTAGGGGACGAGTTCAGTTCAGTTCACATCAGTTCAGTTCATTCCAGTTCAATGAACTAGCCGGTTCACTGAAACTGTGGTATCGTTCGATGGGGCTTCTAAGGATATGAAAAACTGGAGTTTCAGTGGGAACGAGCTAAAAAATTTCATGAGCGATCAAAGTTGTTGAAGGCCCGACCACTGCTTCCATCCGACAGCGAGCGCTATGGAAGCATGCGTATATCCGAGGTCATGTTTGAACATCGTTTTACCTCAAATCAAAGCCCTTGGTGATCACATTACTTGGATCCAAAAATAAAATCATTTCAAGGCGGCACTTCCGCGGTCGGGGAGGGGTACGTTGGCATGCTACTTGAAAAAGTTTTTTAAGATGCACCAAAACAAATATTAGTTGGGTGGCTTCTTAGCTGTTACAATTTGGCCGGCTAACAAGTCAGCGAAAATAATAGAACCTCTTCCACCACAGAATCCGGAACCAACGATGTCGCATTTTATTTTGGCCACATTTGGAATAATCTCGGAAGCTAAGCGCTTACCTTTAACGCGTATCGCTGGCAGCCAATTGGCCGAACGTACCCCTTCCACCAATTCCGAAGTCTTTGCCGGTATCCTATTGCGTTTACGCTTCGAAAGTCTTCGTCGAAGAATGGTTCAAGTAAGCACGAGGAGATTCCAAGCAGATTTGATGGAGTACCTGGAAGAAACGTAGTTGTTGGTTAAGTAAGTGTCGGCTAAACGCTTTTCGCCATAGCGCAAGAAATTTTGGTAACTGATTACCTTCAACCGGACCGGGACTTAGTTAGGCCCGGCCAGGGCTCGGCTAGCTTTTAAAAAGTGAAGCACAGCCTTGGCGGCCTGAGCAGAGTTACCCCCGGCCCCCTCCTTCCTTTTGTCCAATCTTTGATTGGCTCATTTTGGAAGTTTTAAATGCTCGCCACCTTTTTGCTTCTCGTTCCGTTTGGCCCGTTGCTTGTTCACAGTCACGATCTTAGTTTGGAGTCCACTGTTGTTGGCTCGTTTTGGGAGGGACAAATAGAAGGGCGGGGGAGTAAATATAAAGGGGCGTAATATGAGAAAATATGTCATTCGGTACTCGGTTTCATATCGTCTTACCTTTTGTAACGAAAAAGAAACGAAGTAAAGCAGCTAGCACGACGAGCACCGCAACGGTGAAGACCGCGACAGCAATCATCGCACTTGGTCGCTAGAAAATTGGGGAATAATTTTCTAGTGGATATACACGAACCTTTTGATGGGCCCAACACCTTTTCTTTCTTAGCTGTACGACGATAAGGTCGCGCGGACCGCTCGTTTTCCGGTGGGTCGATTTCCGCTGGTCGTGCGTCAGCGACCGTCACCGCCGCTTGAGAGCGTGTATTGGTTGATTGATGGATGGATGGATCAATCGATGACTGAGATCGATTGAGAGCATGAGAATGTTTTGAGATAAGATGTTTTGAGGACGAAGAGCATGAAAAGCTCATCCGCATTCAGAGCATTTGTGCTCATTCCGAAGGTGAATTTTTTTTACCAACGAAGTGAGTTACAAATACGAACTTCCCTGTCGAATCCAACGTGGTAATGGTTAGGGCCAAGTAAGCAACGCAGTATAGCTCAAGGCCCAGGCAGTGTTGAGTTCTGGCTTCCCTTATGCTAACTTGTTATCGTTAGTTCCAGGAGAAAAAGATCGTCTGAAAATTGTAGACTGTGTTCAGGGGCGTAGCCAGACCAACATTTTGTGGGGAAGCGGTTTGAGGGGGCCAACCAAGTGTAAATGGACCAATTTTCACCCAAAATGGCCAAATCTATCACGTCGGGCCGCCGTCGGCGGCGTGTTGCAGGGGTCAAAGGGGGGAGGGGTGGGCTCAAGACGAAAATAAAGAATGGCTCGTACTCAGCTCACCATGAGCTTTTTATTTGTGTAGTTCCAACATGACTGTGGCTATGCGCGTGCTTCCATAGCGTTCCCTATCGCATGTAAGCAGGTGCCACAAGTTGAACATTTGATCGATCGTAACTTTTTCCTAGACAACTGATTCGGCTGAAGCTTGCCAGCTTTGACACATCTTTAACGCACAGACACCAACGCTTTAGTGTATAACGATTCGGCCTTACAAGAGTTTTCAAAGGGCTTGTGTATGGTAAAAACATACCTTCCCCCGCGTTAACCTCGGAAGACCCATAGTTATTATGCTCCCTTACGAGTCCCCACGACCTCTTGTCAATATCCGAACCAAGATCCGCTCTTTTCCGCTGCCCACTTTAGTTTAAACCGAGCCGATATTGAAGCAGAGTTATTAACGGCTCGAGCCGGGGACGGCTCTATTCGGCTCGAGCCGGCTCCACAAAAGCTGGAGCCGGCATCGGCTCTAGCCGGCTCGAGCCGCTGCAAAATTTCCAGAGCCGGCTCAATCCGAGCTGGAGCCGTCAAGAGCCGGCTCGAGCCGGCCAGTGCGTTTAGGGGACAAAAATACACTTGACGTCAGCAAGAGAAAGGTGCAACGCTCACCGACCTACTAATTATAAATCCTTTGCTTTCATTCCATTCGTTACACGACAACCCACTGGCTATAGGTCTACGTTACTTGAGTTAGCAACCCCTTTGAAAGTGTACTTACGCACTATTAGGGTATTATAGCCACAGTGACACAGTTTGCTTTGGAGCCGGATCGAGCCGGTTATAGCCGGCTCCGGCTCGATGCCTGTTTTTTCAAGAGCCGGCTCAGGCCCAAAGGGCTCGAGCCGGCTTCGGGCGGCTCTGCCATCGATGAAGCCGCCCCGGCTCGATCCGGCTCTGGTTTTTCGAAGAGCCGTTAACAACTCTGTATTGAAGTGAGTGTTTAAAGGCTAACTCTCATTCACTGATCCGAGTGGAACAAACGCCTTGATGCAGTTCCGAAACGCGTGTCGCTTTCGATGTTGACACAGTGATTGCTGTGGCGCCGGGGTTCATGCGCGTAGCAGACGAGCAGGAAGCCGCTTGTAGTCCCTAGAATATGATCCGTCTGTTCGTTCAAGCGATTGTCGGCGGTCTTTGAGGACGGTATGGCCTCCTGAGTAGTCAGCACTTGCTACACCGACAGGAGGGTCCGCTGGCTCTACAGGAAATGTCTACAATCATTGTATCAACCTCTACCTGAGACCAACCTGCTGCAGGACACGGGGGTCCGGTCCCATCCTGGCGCATGTGGGCGGGCACGGGCCCGGTAGACCCAACCCTGGACCCGCGTGTCTGGAGCCGCACCCGGCAACTAAATTTGCCCAAAATTTGAAAAAAATTCATTGCAAAATCGTCCAGAAGGCTCTTAAATGCGACGAAATTAATGGTTCAAATTGCTTTAAAAGGCTCCTTAAAGTGATATACTTTGGCCTACATGCACATACTTAAAGTTGCGGCTCATATTCAAGTGCTAACACGTGCGCGGGGTGTTGTCTGAGACCTTGTTTTTGGCTAGGGGTGGCCTATGGCTACGACCCGCATTTCATTTTGGAATCGATGGCGTTTTCTAGCGGCGTACGCGGACCTTGAGCCATCCCGTGAGGATGCGTGACTTGCTATGAGCTGCCTGCGCATTTGCAGCACATCACATGTTACACGTCTACACCGTCTATTTGCACAGACAGCCGGTGTTGCAAACTGCTTACATCATTGCCCGTTCAGTGGCTGCTTACTAGTTCCCAGCGTTTCCTTTAGCACATTTCGGAGCGTTCAGAACCAACGTCGTGTACGTGTAGAGCTTGCGTAAACTGGTACTTAGATGAATCTGGTCGTCATCCTCATTTTTGTGGTCTCACTGGCTTACGTCACGAACGCACAGCAGTGCTCGGTAAGTTGCCTAATCCCTCAATGAGTTCCGGACAGCTTCTGAAAGTACATGCAACGAGTACTACGCAGACGTTGTCCCTGGCGATGTCGATGGGGGTTTTTTTGGCGTGACTCCGTCCACTTCAGCTTCAAGTACTGAGATGCCCGTTTAAGTTTATTATCTATCTTCATAGGCATTATCATAAGGGGAATCGCCCAGACGTATTTTCTGACCTGGAAGATTTCTTTGTCTTTGCTTAAGAGGTTGTCTTATATTTAACCGATGGACCTTCTTTAGAGACAGGGTTGGGGGCAAGTTTCATTAGCACCGGGATGACTTGCTAAATTTCGAAGCCGGGACCGGGATCCGAACCAACCGATTTCGGGACCTGCACGGGGACCAGTTTTTTCTAGCTAGTATCCCCGCTGGGAGCATCCGGAAATTACGTGGGTCCCGTATGCCACTGCCACAAGGGGGGGGGGGAGATTTCGAAGGATACCCACGTGGGTTCAATTCCTAGGTAAAATGGCCCACCGCTAGGCGCGGCAAAAGCAAATTTTCACCATGTTTGCCAAATTTTGACTGTATTCTGTCAGCGTCGCCTGCGACGAGCCTTTCCGAGTAACCCCTGAAAGTTGAAATGGCTCCGGAACTGGGCGATACAGTTAGGTACGCGGGCCGGTGCTTGACCCCCCCCCCCCGGATTCCGAAACCGTGACACCCCAGCCGTGAGGTGCTATCGCTAGAGTTAAACGTTTTTATTTACGAAGTTAGATCGGCTACATACTCACTGATCTTTCTTTAGGCTAACGTATGCGCCGCCTACTGCTCGGCTGGGCCGCAGCCGGTCCCGAGCAGCCCCGGATCGCCGCTGCCAATGTGCCCGGTAAGTCGTGTGTCTCATCAAGGTTCTCATATCACAAGAGTATCGACTAACATCACACGACATTTAGACTGACGTATGCGCCACCTACTGCGCCGCTGCCGGCCCAACGCAGCCCGGTTCTCCAGGCACACCAGGTTCACCGGGAACACCCGGTTCTCCCGGGACGCCAGGCTCACCAGGCGGCGTAGCACCGGCTCCGGGTACTCCTGGAGGTGCTCCAACGAATCCTCCTTCACCGCCCGCGAATCCGCCTCCTCCCACTAATCCGCCGCCTCCTCCTCCTCCTCCGCCACCGCCACCACCGCCTCCACCGCCTCCATCAGACTGTACTTCCACGTGCCAGTGGACCGAATGGGCCGCGGGAACCTGCTCGGGCGGATCGCAGCCATACACTCGAGAGTGTGCAGCTTGTGCGCCGACGACGTGTGCCGCCAATCAATGCCCAGGGTTCCCGTCGAAGTTTGGCACGTGCTGAGGAAACGTTGTGCCTGGGTCTTAGCTTCTAGAGCATTTTGCAGGGTTGTTGGTATACTCAGGTGAAACTAAAGTCCGTCTCTTTCTGGTCTGTCGAACACTAAAGAGCAAACAGCTGTGGTAACATAGAATAAACGAGAAGACCCATGAGCATCCAGTGCCAGAGCTGTGCTAGGTTTTCATCATAGGAGAAGAACTGTGCCATAGGTTTATCCTTGACCTGAGTTACTTGACATGACCTGCTCGCACTGCTTAGCCACCTTGGTGCAGCTCACTATGCAGGGATGGGCGGAATTTTTCTGACGACCGGGACCGGGACCAAAACCACCGGGACTCCGGGACCGGGACCGGGACATACAGTAATTTCCGGGGCTGGTCGGCCCTGCGGAAGGCGGTTTGTATCTACGACGAAAGCAACGTTCTAGTTAGCTCAGGTGTCACTTGAAAACAGAAACTGAAGCATAAACAACGAAAATGGCTCGATGTGGGCAACATGGACGAGATTTTAGACGAAAATTTGACTAATTTAGTGAAAATTTGCTCGGGCAGTGCCTAGCGGCGGGCCCTCAGGCCCTAGAGGCCACATTCCCAAGGCAGCAAAACATCGCCGTTCGTGAAATTTTACTAATTTAGTGAAAATTTGCTCGGGCAGCGCCTAGCGGCGGGCCCTCAGACCTTAGTGGACACGTTCTAGAGGCAGCAAAACATCGCCGCAGGCGCCACCAGAGCAACTTTTGGTATGCAAAACTGCGCTAACAAGCCTTCAGTGGGTTTGAAATGTGATTTTGTAATGGTGTTTACACGAACAGCAGGGAGCAGGCATCGTAATGGTTAAATAACAACGCAACTCAATTAACACTTTTACCAGAAATAGCCGAAGTCAATCTAAATTACGCAAACTAAGGGAAAACTGACAAAAAAGGGTACAAAACGAAGTAAAAAAGTTGGCAGCAATGGGCGAAATCGAACACAAATGGTTCGTGTTTTGGCCCGAAAATGCGAAAATACCTAGTCGTAAAAGCTGTTATGGGCGGGATTTTGTTGACGACCGGGACCGGGACCGGGACCAAAACCACCGGGACTCCGGGACCGGGACCTGCCCATCCCTGTCACTATGGCGCCTATCCTCTGTATCGCATGCCTTTTATGCGCTTATGCTACGTCGCTTAGTCTCGTCGATCTTCTACGTGGCGTCTGACATCCTTGATATCTCGTGACGGCCTAACGCTAATGGCTCATCAATACTTGAAATGACATGCATGGGAACATGCTTACGCTGCTTGCATCCATTAGGTAGCTTCTCAACTATAGTTGTAACTATGCATTCAGTTAATTTAATAGCAGTTACAGCTTGAAACGTGGTCGAAGTTCAAATTGGATCACGCTTAACATTCGACGAAGCACAGTGTGATAAGCACGCGATTGATCTTCATGCTTGTCATTGTTGTTTGCTGGTTGCTTCCCAGAATATTGTTCACTGTTCATTGTTTAGATCTGTTTTTTATCTTCCTATCCTAAGCAGGGCGTAGCCAGACCAAAATTTTGGGGGGAAGCGGAGCAAGCAGCTTGGGGGCCAACCGAGGGTAAGTTGCCGAGTACCAAGGGTAATAGGCAAAATTTCCCCGTCGGGCCCGACGGGGGCGGGAGTGGCTTGGCCCGCTGGCTTACCCCTGATCCTTGGCCGCTACACTATCAAGTTGAGCGCTACAGTTTGTGAGCATGCGCTTACGAATGCAAGTGCTTCATTCAGCGAGAAAGGTCCACCAAACAGATACGTACAGCGACTAGACTTTGTACAGGCAAATCGCATAAGGCCGAATAGAAACGCTATCGGGAAGCATCCAGTATTCTCCATCCTGCAGAGGTCCTTGTCCAGCGGGCTTCACAATCTTGCACATCGAAGGGTCAACTCTGACTTGGATGACGACGAGGTAAGAAGTTCCCTGAAATAAAACCGTGTGCAAAGCGTTGACTGTGTTATTCCCAGTTTAGTCCTGGGTGAGAACGGGAACTGGAAGACAGAACCGCTCATTTGAGGAACGGCGGAACTAATTGGTTAACGAAATAAAAATGGGGAACCGCTGAAGATGAAAGTGGAAGCAGTAGTCCACAGGCACTTACATTATGGCAGAATGCACCCTTTTGTCGCGCATATTCCTTAGCCGTTTCGGGATCGGGTGTGCAGTAGATGCCTTCACCATATGCGTGCCGTTCCGTCTTGTCGAGGTGAAAGCCATTGCGAACGATCGCTCTGGCGTTATCAATGCTGGTGCCGCTGTACGCGTTCCACCAGTTCACCATCCATGCGTCGCCACCGTCGTACTTCCCGGCGACCTTAAACGTACATAGGTAGGTAGGTCAACCACGTGCCATGTTTCATTGTCCGGAAAGTCACCTAATCCGGCTGATAGGCCCGCTTTCCTTCAAAGCAAAGCTTTCACAACCGATGGGGCGAATGCACCGTTTTCCGCGCACTTCGAAGCGCAGTCCAGTGTCCTACCCCACGACTGGGATTGACTGTTTGAAAATAAAAGACGTACACGGGTGCATCAAATTATATTTTAAAAGTTCCAAAGCTGCAATTCAGGTAATTTCGAACAAGTATTTTGAACTCTAAATTTCGGTACCCCTCGTGTAATTTTTCAGCCGCCGAGATAATATATTGATAAAGACAAAATTAATGGTCGATTTCGTTACAACCTAAGTACACTGGCTTTTCTGGGCAGAGCTGTTAGTCAACTAGAACTGAAAGAGAAAATAAACATTTCAGTTCTTTGAAGTCCTTCAGGCTCTGTTTACTGGGCGTACTTACGTCGACATTTCGAAAGTCGCAGTTCCGCGCAGGCGCGAGGAAACAAGCGCAGATGCCGAGGCGTTCCGACGAAGTTTTCAGACTCCGTAGGTCTTGCGATTCCGAAGACTGAGGGTCCCTCAGCTTCTCGATCTCCTTCTCGGCTCGCTGCAGCTTGTTGCGCAGTCTCATGACCTCTACTTCGGCCGCCTCGCGCTTCACGTACTCGCGGTCCAAAGCGTAGGTTCGCTCCGCCATTTCCTTCTCGGTCTCCACGAGTTTATCGAGTCTCTGGCGAACCTCTTCCGTGCGAACGTATAATGCAATCTCGTCATCTCGATTGTCGTTGATAGCACCGTCGACAACGACATCGAAGGCGGAATCGTCGAAGGCGATCTTCATTTTAAGCACGTTTAGCGCAGCGAAACTTGTAGAAAGTATTTAACAAACCAAGAACTAATGCGTGATCTGATGGTTCTGGCTTAAGTACCATAAGAACAGACTCCACGTTCCCTGTGTTGATTATTCGCCTTTTCTCGCGTAAAAAGAAGATAGTGCTATGTTCTGTGAATTCTCGCTTGTGAAGATTAGGCCTCCTCGCTATGACGCGCTGAACATAGTCTACAGACATCGCGTGTCCTTCTGAGTGCGTAGCTCGGCCGCTGCGCTGCAACAGTGTTCAAACAAGAGTGACGTTTGGTCATAGATTTAATTAAAGAGTTTTGGATGTAAAGCTGCATGCTTCGCAGTTAGGGGATTCTCGGAATTCCGATGTTCTGAATTTTTATTTTTTCCGATTCAAATTTCGAACAAATATCTGAAGTACGTAATGTCAAACGGCCCACTCCCCTCGCAGTTCCATTCTGCCTATACTGATATCGCCATACTGGCAGCCCAAAACTCAGTCAAGAGTCACTTCCCGGTGCATGCTTATTAAAGGTGCTGTTATCAGTTGCGTATGCATTCGCGTCGGTTCGGAAATGAAGTGTTATTGAGAGCACTGTGCTAAGCGGTCTAACCTCCGCGGAGGGAAGGTCATGTATCATGAACCTGCACTAATCCAGCACTAACCCATCCTTGACTACCGTAAATCCTCTAATTAGGGCCCAGGGCCCTATTTTTTTTGCTCTGGCCCAAAGGGGGCCCTAATTAGAGGGGGGGAGGTAATTAGAGGGAGGGCCTTAATTATTTTGCCAATTCGCGGGCCTTCGGCCCGCGAAAAATAGACGAAATTTTTCCTAAAATCGACTAAAGATTCATCAAAAATCCACATTTTGGGAAATAATTGCGAGTATCCTATTGTGTTCTACGTGTCTTAAAACGCATTAAAACTCAGCGGTACCCACCCAATAAGCACCAAAGGGGGGACCCTTTGGTTCACTTCAATGTTGATAAAAAATATAAAAAATTTTTAATGTCACAAACATTCGTCCCAATATGTTTCCCATGGTCTAAAACGTCGAGAAAACATGTTTTCCTGGTAAGTCAAACTTGCCTTTTAAACGGGTTGTTGGCTGTTGCTCTAATTAGGGCCCCGGGGCCCTAATTAGAGGGAGGGCCCTAATTTACCAAAAATGGCGTTCTTGTCCCGTTTTGTGTTAGCGGCAAAACGGGACGGAGCGGCGCGCCATCTCTAGTCAGCACCCTGTACATCACTGACCTGTATTTGCTCCTCTCGTTCCATGGTCGATTTCTGAGAAGTTTTCTGTAGTTTCGACTTCGTGCCCGCACTTTTAGCCGCAGTGATGGGTGAGCGGATGGTGAAGAACGGAATCGCCAGCTCGCAAGGAAACATTCAGGTCAATGCTATTTTGCGAACAAGATGACGTAGTGATCGGTGGTCGCCTACGGGCCCACTGTTGAGATGTTAGGGTTTTAAACATTTGTTGTGCTTTGTTGTAGCTAACAAGCCTTTAGCAAAGATACACGATCGCCTTTCCAGATGGATCCTCCGTTCTAGCCAGCAACCTTGGGTCAAACGCAACATACTGGACGTCAAAGATACAAAAGGCCAGCTTTATACATGGAACGAATGAACGGAAAGGGCCGTTAGCTCGTACCCTATGACGCTTTATGGCGAGCTTAGTGTTTCTTATATAAGTTTCTATCCGACAAAACCCTTTCAATGCAACAAAACATTGATCACCAACAGTGGCGTACCGAGGATCCGATCTTGGGGGGGGGGGGGTCTAGGGTGGGCCAAGATCTTGTCCGCCAAAAAATGCCCCTTGGTACCCACTTACCATATTCGCGGCGACCGTCGGGCCGCCGCGAACATAAGGGTCCCCCTTTCGCTACTTTTCGTGACCTCCGAAATTTTGGGGGGGGGGGAGAGAGATGCCCCACCCACTGCCCCAACTGTCGGTACGCCACTGATCTCCAATAGTTGCCTTAACCTTTTCCTTCACTACCGGGGCCATGATATGCGGACTCCCTGCACGCCCTATCGATTTCTGTTTGGCTCAGACTTTATGTTGTTCTGTGCTCTTCGTCATCATCGAACGCAAGGTCTGTCCCAAGGTCTAAACAACGCATTTCTTCCTCGCGAGAGATGCACGGAATTTCGTTGTTTTCACGACCACGATGTCTTCGAGAACCTCGCGAACGCGCAACTACCGCCTGTTTCGTCGCGAACGAACCCGAGTAATCGGCGAACAGAGATGGAGTTTCTGACAAGTGGCGAAAGAGACGATCGAAGTGCGCACGCTGTTGATCGCTAAAAGCGTTTAAATTGCAATAAGAAGGTTCGGTGGAAGCAGTTCAAGGTTATTTCGCGTCCGTCCTGCGCCGTTAACTAACCCACTCGAATTTTCTGCAGCATTTCCAAGTCCACCGTCGCGATGAAAGGCTGGACGCTTCTGCTATTCGTGGTCTTAGTGGCAGTGTGCTACCTCAACACCGTCGAATGTAGGCCGTCGTGGTCGATGTCGGATGAATGGTAAGCATCTTAAGGGCTAAGCTTTAGACAAAGGCTGCGAGGGATGGTAAGGGACTGTCCAGAAAATATGTGAACTCACAAAGCGATTTTTGGACCCCCCCCCCTCCCCCCCCCCTCGTGAACAGTTGTGAACAATTGGCTGACCCCCCCCCCCTGTATGTTCACAAAAATTTTTAGGGTCATTTTATCTAGTGTAAGTTACCTTTTTCAAAAACTGTTTTTATCCAGTGTGTTTTCCAGCATGGGTGTATAAGATATGCAAAAAGCATGGAAAAGAAGCAGGCAAATAGAGCTCGCCGCAGGCGATACCAGCGAAATTGGTAAATNTTTCTTTTGCGTCCGCAGGACTCTCTCTTCGTCTTAAAATACTTGGTTCGTCGTTATCTATTCAAATATGGCCTTAGTTTGGAAGTAACCATTGCCCCAGCCCAGCTGTGAATTTTTGGGGAGGGGGGTCTATTAGGTGGGGGGGGGGGTCTAATAGAGGGGGTGTTTATTAGAGAAAATACGGTAAGCTCTTGTTAAAGCATGAACAGTAACGGAAAGAAATGCCCGACAGTAATTGCCCATTGTCAAGTGTTTTATAGGCATTTTCTGAGGTCATTCTTTTCCGACGAGAATTGTGCGGGCATATGGTGCGGCGTATTGCTTGACGTACCCGGTTGAGTGTCTTAAGCGGAAGATCGGTTTTAAAAGCGAGCACGTACCGTTCTCCAATGACCAGCTCTTTCGTTCCTGCCCCTGCCCATCTCCGATGGCCCATCCGATTGGCGCCGATGGAACCGCCGTGCAATGCGATACGGATGGCAGCCTTATGGCTGGGGCGGGTACGGCGGATACGGAATGGGATATAACTACTGGGGACGCTAGCTCCGAGATGCCTTTTCTTGTAGCTCGATTACGAATACGACGTGAAACCTATGACAATGTACGTGTGAATAAAGAGAGCTTATGCGTGTCCGGATGAGCTTGGGAATCCGTAAAATTAAGACATTTTGCGGCCGCGGCAGCTTACCCTGTCGTTCTGATGTATGCTAGTCCGGTAGGAGCGACGTCAGCTTTTGCCGGTATCACATTTTGTTTGTGTTCTGGACTAGGAGAGAGAGATGCATTGGAAATTTCCGTTCATCGACATTGGAATTGAGCACACTCCGGAGAACAAGTATTGTTTTGTGTTGATTTGTTCGTAGGCGCAGCGGAAACCCATTCCTACCATTAAACAGAATAATGTTCTAGTGTCCGAACAGGATCCTAGGCTTTCTTGGCAGTGGTCCAAAGAGAACCGAATGCACTAGGGCTCTAGCCTGGCCCACTTGTGCTAGAAGCGAGCAGAAAGGACGGCGGTTTATTCTATGATTCCCCTTTACAACAGTTTCACCTAAGTGAGCAACATTGAAATATATCCGAGTTTAAATTGAAATATATCCGAGTTTAAATTATGCAGAGTGTTCGTTATTCTCCTGGAAGATCACTTTGTTGCGTGGTGCAATGGCGGCGAGTCATCGACACTGCCACGGCAGCTTTTTTAACATTCTATGCTCCCAACATGTCATTCCAAACACTTCATTGTGCAAATTGCAAGTAAATATCACAACTTCCACGTTTCCCTCGACAAACTACTCGTACTTTGGCGACAGTAGGAACGGTCGCTATTTGATTCGGGATTCGTTGTTCTAACGACACCGTTTTTATCCAGCAACACCTACTTCTAATTCCGAACTGGAAAACGTGTTATTATTATTATTATGCGTGTTTAAAACGGGAAAAATTTTTTCTGAGATTGCATATATAAGTAGGGGTTGCTCAAGGAAAGTGCCTGTCGCATGCGGCATAAGTAAATCTGTAGGCAAGAAGGTCTACGAATATCATTCATGGTTCAGTAAAATAGGCCGTAGAGCTAAATTTTAGTCAAGAAAGCTGTTGAGTTCGTGCGAAAGTCAAACAGCTTGAGAGTCCCACACCACTTCTTGCGTAGCGAATCACGGTTTTTATGGGCCTGCCTTATAAAGAGACCAATCAGCTGCACTTTCCAATGCGTCGCATTTCTTCTTAACAATTTATCTCTGTCAAGTTGAAGAATCGGACTGTTCCTCAAAATGTCCGGCACGACGCAGGAAGAGATCCTCCAGAGTACGCGTACAGTCTCTCAGCGCCTCGACGCACTTCAAGAAGAGCACGAGGTCGTCAAGAGCTCGATACTCGGCAACATTAGCAGCCTGCCGATGGCTCAGCGCCAGCTTTCCGAGGAGAACGTGTCCATCGTCGACAAGAACCTCGAGAGCATTCGGCTTGGCATCGAAGAGGCTCAGGTCAGCACTTGTACTACTCACTGTCCCAACGAAGCTGGCCACGGAAAACATTAGTTAGTCCAGAAATGGCTATTCAAAGTCGTAGCCTCAGACTGCTAAAGAGCAGCCTAAACAGCCTAAAATTTCGACGTCCCTAAGCTGAAAACACAGGAATCCGACCCTTCCTTCTCCCGCTCCTTGGTCCATGGTGCCCAGCGAAAATATGACTGGTAGTTAACTGATAGTCGCGTGAATTGTCTGTACGAAGGTATTTCTCGTGATTCCTTAACTGCAAGCAAAGTTCTCGAAACCTGGAAAACCTAGAATTTCGATTCACGCTCGAGTTTAGAACATGGTGGCATTGGCGTCATACCTGCAGGACCTCGAGGCCGAGACGGAGAAGCTCAAGACGCAGGCTAGCAGGCTATGCCAGGAGAACGCTTGGCTTCGCGACTACCTCGGTTCAACGCAACAAAAGCTTCAAGCCAGCGCGCAGGTAAATCTTCACCTCTTGCGATCATTCACGATCATCTCGTCTAGCAAGTCACCCAGCTGGAGGAGGAGAAAAGCCGCCTTCAGTTCATAAACTCGGGACAAAAGTATGATGACGACCAGCAGGGCACGGAAGCCGAGAGTGAGAAAGAGCAGCGACACGACACTAGTGCCCACAAACGCACGCAACAGGAACCCGGCTTAAGAACAGAGGAGAATGTGCAAGGTGTGTGCGCCCCTTAAACTACGACATGGCCTTCTATGCTTTTTTGGTTCTAGGACGCAGAGTGTGTCCGATTATTAATGTCCATAACATTTTTTTTTGGGATTTTTGCGGTCGAATATTCAACAAATCGCGTCATAAGAGTGGTACTGACTCGTAGAGTTAGCGGGTACACCCCCCTGTTCCGTCCTGGACCCACCCAGCCGTGCAGTCCTCTGTTCCGTCCTGAACCCCCCCCCCCCCCGTGTCGAGGGGGGGGGGGGGGTCCAGGCGCCGTTCTGGGTCGATGCCGTGCCGTGCTCCGTCCCGTCCTAAGACGGAACGGAGAACGGCCCGTCCTGACCCTCTGCCGTGCTGGGCCGTTCCATTTTCAGGAACACGGAACGGGCCGTCCCGTTTCACGACCCGCTAACTCTACTGACTCGTCACGAATATCGATGTTTAGGAGGCAACGCTTCGTTTGCCCAATCAGCGTCCGCTAATGCATTGCCCGACGGCGCTAGCGGCGGCTACGAGATTTCACATATACTGACGACGCCGTACAAATTGGTACGTTCGTCATAAGAGGTCCGTATCAACAACTATGGCCTGCATAGATCACCCAATACGCGGCCCAAGGACGCCACGACGTGGCGATACCGCTCTGCAAGCAAGTAATCGAGGAACTAGAAAGGATCAACGGGCATAACCACACGGACGTCGCGACGATGCTCCGCGTTCTTGCCCTGATCTATCGGTAGAGTCTAGATTTTTTCCGGAAAAGATTCTTTTTTTTAAAAATTTTTATAACAAAACTCGGTCGTTTATGTTTATGTGTTTTAGTTGTTTTCATTGAACTTTTTTTCTACACTTGGACGCGACACCTCCCGTACCG
The DNA here is from genome assembly GCA_020875895.1 of Aphelenchus avenae. Taxonomy (NCBI): domain Eukaryota; kingdom Metazoa; phylum Nematoda; class Chromadorea; order Rhabditida; family Aphelenchidae; genus Aphelenchus; species Aphelenchus avenae. Next base: position 82,002 of record JNEY01000287.1, read on the forward strand.
TACTCCGTGCCGTACTGATCCTCCCCGTACCGTACTCCGTACCGTACTGACCCTCTCCGTACCGTATAATACGGTACGGCCGTACCGTACTGCCGTACTAGTGTATTTTAACAAGAAAATCATGCCGTACCGTATTCCGTGCTGAGCGTGACCCCGCGTACCGTACTCCGTACCGTAGAATACGGTACGCAGCACGGTACGGAATACGGTACGGTTGTCTAAGTCTACTTTTTTCGAACCTGCGATAAATGGGACAAATAATCCTAAATGTTCCGCCGTCAGCTCCAGTTGGATCTTTCCTTTTTATGAAGGTTCGTCTTCATGTGTTCCTGCCAGTTCACTTTTAGCGACCAAGAGAATTACACGTCGGCCGCGAACTTGCTGAATGATGCGCTAGCGATCCGTGAGCTCTGCCTGGGCGAGGATCATATAGCGGTAGCGTCCACGCTGAACAACCTTGCGGTGCTGTACGGAAAGTGTGAACACTACGAGGAGGCCGAGCCGCTCTGCAAGCGCGCTCTGGAGATTCGCGAAAAGGTGCCCACTGATTACACGAAAGGTCTTCCTAAGCAGTGCCAACTCTGCGCAACCGGGCCATAGACCCGCCGGGCCGGGCCTCATGTTTGTAGACCTAGTCGGGCCCTGGGCCGGTATGCTTCTCGAAAATAGGCAGATTTCGTCAATGTTTTAACCAATTTTTGCCAAATAGTCCTGAAAGTCTCAATGGCGGCGCTCTCTGGCGTTCTCTGCGGCAGACTTTATGTAAAGAGTAACCAAAATAGTGCATGCATTAAACTCGCTCCAAAGGGTAAAATTTTACCTGTAGAAAAATACCAAAGGGGGGGGGGACCAAAGGCACTTTTCGGGTACTTGCCGGAACGGGCCTTTTACCTTGCCTTTTAGGCCTGACCCGGGCCCGGGCCTCAATTCAAGGCCCGCGGGCCGGGCCGGGCCTCGACTTGAAGGCCCGGTGCGCAGGGTTGCGCAGTGCCCAAAGCTAAATTTGTTAGATGTCGCCCTTTTATTCCGGACTTTGGAGTGGACAAACAGCTGAGTTCACTGGGTTCGGAGACACACCTGCTTTTTAGGTACTCGGCCACGACCACCCTGATGTCGCGAAGCAGCTGAACAACCTGGCCCTTCTTTGCCAGAATCAGGGCAAGTACGACGAGGCAGAGACGCACTATAGGCGGGCCCTCGAGATCTACGAAGCGAAACTTGGACCCGGCGACTCGAACGTGGTGAAGACGAAGAACAACCTCGCGTCTGCCTATCTGAAGCAGAGAACGTACAAGGTGAGTGAAACGGAAGCATTAAATGTTAAGGCTGCTGCCCAGCAGGGTTGCTTTATTCACCGGCAGAAATTTGAACGGTCAAAATCAGATAAAAGTCATTAATGGTTTAGAACAGTCATTTCCCCTAAACTAGAGCCTAACATCCAGGGCCCCTTTTGTTTTTGGACAATACGTCAAGAAGTGTACATTTGTGGCACTTTTTTCTTATTTTTACGAAAATCCCCAGCCTTTCGGCATGGAAAAAACGAGCACCGGATGAAAAACATCATTCAACCAATAATCGTGGACCGTCTTGCTGTCCAGGAAGCCGAGGCGCTATACAAGCAGATCTTGACGCGAGCGCAAGAACGCGAATTAGGCGCCGTCGACGACGAAAAGAAGTCAATTCGTCAGGTCTCAGCAAACTGCGAGGAAAAGAAGAACGCCACCGACGCGGGCACCGAGAACGGCGGACAGAATGTCGTGAAAGCGGACAAGTATGCTGACGTGTCTCAGAAATTAGTACCGTTGCATTTACAGTCCGGCTGTTGCGACGACGCTGTCGAAGCTGGGCGCGTTGTATCGACGCCAGGGCAAGTACCAGGCAGCAGCGAGCCTCGGGGATGCTGCTCTGCGCGCAAAGAAACAGGTGCGTAACGGCGTCACTGATTTGGATTTTCCGCTCCTTTCGAGCTGCCACGTCTTTTGTCTTTACCCTGCTGAGAAAAAAACGTAATTGATAATGAGGAGGTACCGTACCGTACTGAAACCTCCAGTAAGGTACGGAGAACGATACGGCCGCCAATCTTTGCGCATGTACCGGTCAACTGTTAAATGCTTAATATTTGGAAGACAAATTTCCGAAGTCGAACCACGTCTCCGCAAATGGCTAAAGTTCGAAAAGTCAATTTTGTTTATTTCTGCACTACTAACTATTTCAGTACCTTACCATTTAGGGATCAAAGTGAGCTTGCCGATGAAACACTGATGTCAAAGCTACGCACATCTTCACATAACTTTGCATTTCCTGACATCATAGCCTGCATGTTGATGAATTCAAGAACAACGAATGAAGTGCATCGTTTTTTCCAGAGAATAATTCCTAATCAGATATCGAACATCGCGGCTTTTCTGGCTCCGACGACGTACAAGGTTTGCCTGTTCAGGGACTACTAGCAGTACGGCTGCCAGGCCTCTGCATGGCATGTTGCTATACCGACGACTTAGTGTACGCGACTACCGCCATACGGCATGAAAACCTCATTCCTCAATACGCAAGTCAATGAAGATTTTAAGAATTTATAAAAGAAAACTGCAATTACAACAACGCACGGTTAAGCACAAAAATACCGAGAAAAATGGTCATTATAGGTCGATGCCGAGTTTCATCGGTCGATGGATCGGTCACTGTTTCAAGTCCAGCTCACAGAACGCATTAGTAACGCCGGCGCAGTTGTAGTCGTCCCACTGCCCGGCAGTGTACGGTCCCACAGACTGAGTGACCAGCGACCCGCAGTACTGAGCCCCGAGATAATTGTCCGGCTGACCGGCGGCCCAGTTAGTGAAGCTGTAAGGCGTTCCGTCCGTCCAGGTCCACTGGCGAGCGGCGTCGGCCCGAAGGCCAATGTGTACGTAAAGTTCAGCGGCAACGCTAGCCGCATAATCTGAAGACAGGAATTCCAGTCGGACATAAAAACATTCGCCGTATTCGTCGACAAGTTGAGTTGAAGCTAACGAAACTCACTGGCTAGGAAGATGCTTTCCTCCCTGTTGTGAATGGATGCCAGGGTGCCGCCGTATGCTTTGCACTGCGCGTTCGCCTGGTCCCACTTCATTTTGGAGTCAGCTAAAATGAATTACCGTATTTTTTTGAATAGAGCCCCAGGGGCTCTATTGTTTATAAGGCCAGTGAGAGGGGGCTCTATTCGAGGTGGTGCTCTATTCAAGGTGGGGCTCTAATCGAAAAAATACGGTATTTGTTACTTTCGACTGGGGTTCGTAGTAAGGGTCCACATCCGATGTACCGTAGTACGGCCCGTACCGCACCGTACTGACTCGGAGTCAGTGCATTACGCCTACTTGGCATTTTTTTTGCCGTTTTTCCGTTTTTCGATGGGTAGAAGAAGCAAAAGAAACTCACTGGACAGGAAAACGGTTTCCTCGCGGTTGTGAACGGAAGTCAGAGTGCCACCATACGCCTTGCACTGCCTGTTAGCCTGGTCCTACGTCATTTTGAGGGTTCGTATCTTTCGGAGGGGTTCTAAGCAAACATCGACATCCGTACCGTAGTCGGCACGTACCGCACCGTGCGGACCGGGGTCAGTGCGGTCCGGCTCCCGTTTGCTACCACACAAATGGAATGCTGTTAAGCCTAAAACTTACCACAAAGCATTCCTGAGTGCCTGAGTAGTAGACCCAGCCTGCCGGGCATTGACAGCATCCGTGAGCCACGAAGCAAAGCATTTTAGTAATACCTGCCTTAAATTGTTGATGACATGCGCAGTCTCCCGCGCTTTTATAAAGAGTCGGGTTAAACAACATCAACATACACCTGCCCACAATCCTATAGTACAATCCGCCTAGACTTCGAAAGCGGAAGTTCCCTGTCGTTTACAATGTCTTCACGTAAACCAAAGGGCACATGCACGTGTAGAAGGCTAGAAGCCGATTCGTAGTTTGAGGCAGAATAACTACTGCATTCCGGCGTCCGCTTTCGATGACTTGCCGGCTGGGCTGAATGAATACAAACAATTCGGGACAATAGCGTAGCAGTTGTCCTTTTAAAAGTACATCTCTTTTTAGGACATGGTATGACGGGATGTCAGCGCCAATCCTCGGCTGTTGCCTTTCTGGAAGTACGTTTTTTTGCGACGGTGGCAGCGTTCAAGTGCGTAAGCCCACACTTTTAAAAAGAGTAACAAGTCTCTCGCGTGCGTTAATGCTACTGCAAGGCTATGCGCTCCGAGTCTCTAAGAACAACATTGTAGAAATGGTGCAAATATTTTTCTGATAAAAAGTAAGCATTACAGACATCATCCTGAAGTTGAGCAGACTCCGTCGTCATAGCATGTTCCTCCAGGCATGCAGATGCTGCCATCGCCTCCACCGGTTACTGGTACGCACTGGCAGGTAGTGCCGCTCACGACGCTACCGAATATGCAGACGTCAAGACACAGGCTGTTTTTCGCGTGGCAATACTGGTTCTTTGCGCAGACGTTGCGACCGCATGTACAAACGTTGACTTCCCTCGCGTTGTCGGTGCAGGCAGGCAAAGCAGGAGCCGTGCACGTTCCTGTGGCCGCATTGCACGTGTAGTCCTGGCCGCACTTGACGCCGTTACTGCCACAGATGCAGCCACTATATGGAGCGCCTCCGGTAGCTAGGCAGAACGGCGGAGAGCAGACGCCGGTACCAGTGTCGTCGCAGATCTGACCCTTTACGCACTCATTGTCATTGCACGTGCAAATGGAAGTAGCCGGCGATCCGAAAGGGCAGACAGGGGGAGCAGGCGTGACGCACGTACCGTCAGATAGACATATTTGCCCCACGGAGCACATGCTGCCAACGCCGCCACCGGTGGCTGGTACGCACTGGCAGACGGAGACGCTCACACCAACAACGGCGCATCTATCCACGCACTTCGTAGTTGCGTACTTGTGGCAGTATTGACCCTCGTCACAGGTATCGGTGCCGCAAACGCAAATAGCAGTTGCTTTCGAATTGTCAGTGCACGCTCGCGGTGACTGCGTAGGACATGTGTCCTCGGTTGCCGGAACCTTGCAAACGTACGGCCTCGACTGATGGCACGGTTGCGCGGACCATTTCCCACTTGTAGTAGATGCTGCCAAGCATAGAGGACTACCGGTGCCTGGCTGCCCTAAAGAAGCGTTGTACAAAGCTCAATCAGCAAAACGTTTTTTGCACATTTTCAGTGAACCGGTCAGTTCAGTGAACTGGAGTGAACCGAATTAAACTCGGCATCCATTTAGTTGGATCAAGGCCACTTCAGTACGTTGAAAACCCAACAGGACCGGACACTTCAGCGGAACTGGTATGAACTGAACCGAACAAACGTTTTAGAGATCGGCTCCCGTACCACTGTACGGGACCCGTACCCACACCCGTACCCGTACTTTACAGCACGGCAACACACGGCAAGGGGGTGGGGGACGGGGGTCTACCACGGGTACGGGGTACGGCACGGGGTCCGAGCGCCGATCTCTACTACATTTCGGTTGGTCTAAACACGATTCACTGGAAAATGTGGTCTTCTGGGAAATTCCCACTGGTTTAAATGAAACGTATATCACTTTGACGCTATAACAATAATTGAGCATAATATATAGGTCGACTTACTTGCGTCCCAATTCTTGTAGCTAAACAGGGTTCCGTCCGTCCATGCCCAGGTAGCGGTCCGGTCGTCGTTGCTGCCACCGAGCCAATAGTCGCCCGAACACCACGAAGGGACCTCCGACTTTAAGAAGGTACTAGCGAAGGCGCTGCCCACCGAAGCCAGGTGTCCGCCCAGTTTTCCACACTGCCATTCGGCAGAGTACCAGGAGTCTGTGGCCGAAACGAACTTGTAGCAGTCGCTCGAAGCTGGACCTTGAATTAGGCCGATGCCGCATCGGGCACTGGCCACGGTGATACAGCCAACCAAGAGGACAACCGTTCGCATACTCGACTGAAGGTTAAATATGACGGGCGGCGAGAATGGTCTTCCCTTTTGTACTTTTCGCTTGATGTGAGACGGCAGCTTATCTCTCCTTGCGTGCAGTCCGCAAGCGCCTCGAGGCCAGCGGTTACACGCTTGGGAGTGCCTTTTTTGCTCGGGGAGGAACGACAATGGACGCGGGATTAGTCCGCTTTGTGTCGTTCTCTGTAAATTTACGTGTAGGCGTCGCTTATCAGTCTATAGTATTCGGCTTATGAGCAATTCTTGCAAGCCTCTAAGCACGCACGTAAAATGAATCAAAGCATTTTGCAACCGTTGTAACAACGGTATGACGTTGCAGAAAAAGACATGCTCGAAGAGCATACCTATGTATTGGAGAGGCATACTTTCCGATAGGTGTTGGCTGATGAGGCACTGCTTAGATTAAACTAGTGGCTGGGCCGCGCTCCGCACGGCCGGCGCCGCTATCGGGGATGACTTGTACCCGTATTCACGTGGTGGTTGCAATCATTCTAGAGGTCGTGTATCCAGCCAAAGCAATGGCGCGTCCGTTTTAGCGTTACCGCATGCAGTCGTAACTTTGCTGCGCGCATAAAACGCCCCTGAATGATCCGCCCCAACCCCCCCCCCCTTATTGCAAACACAAAGCTATGTTAAGACTGTCCACGAACGAAAACCCCTTAGGACGATATATGATAAATCTTTTCCTTCCTGTCTGCTCTGGGACGCATGCCATAGCGGTCCCCAGCTACGGCGTTAAGCACTGGACACGCTGAGCCCGACCGATAAACGACCTCCTATGCAAAAGTAGTGTTATTTTCGGATTCGTAAAGAACCAAAATCACCTTGGGCCCTAAAGGGCGACAAAAGGGGTATCAGCCAAAACCATTGTAAGTTCCTTTCATATTCATCGAATGACACTAAGATTGACTGGTTAGCAGGAAAACCCCATTGGTTCCGAAGTTTTGATACAGTTTTGCCTTCTAGTCTGCCATGAGAAGCATGCTATAGCGGGCCCGCTATGGCATACAAGCACAGGGATCTCAAAACCCCCCCCCCCTTGATCAAGGGGGTACCCCCTGAATTTGGCCTTTTGCCCCTGATTTTCACGAGCAAATTCAGGGGGTATAGGGTCATATTTTTGCAGTAGTACTGAGTTTTTTTCGTGTAGAAAGCCCATTGCTCCACTGAAATAAGTCGTTGGCTTCGCCTGCGGCGGGCTAAAACGCAATTCCCTAAAGAAATCACGTTTTATTTGTAAAAATTCCGCCTGCAACGGCGGAATTTTTCGGGCAAAGCTTTCCTGGCGGAAAGCTCAAAGAAGCATTTGAAAGGTGCTATTTTCGAGCGCCAGTAAATCTTGAAATGCCTGGAAAACAAAGCAGAAAAAATACCCCCTGATTTACCCCCTGAATTTGACTCCTGGCCCCTGAAAAACCCCTGAATTTGACACGCCGGGCCCTGAAACCCCGGTTTTGGAGTTGAGACCCCTGTACAAGCATGTGCCCCCTGAGCCTCCCAAATGACTCGCTATAAAAAGAAGATCCGATGAGACCAGAAACCAGACGAATTCTAATCTTCTTGCCTGCCATGGGAAGCATATCATAGCGGGCCCGCTATAGGACTTAAGCGTAAATTTTGACGGTTCATATCTTTTTTCCGTACACGTTCGATCAAGCTATAAATCAATATATATATATATATTTGTGGCTTTACTCAACTTTTCAGGGGCTATCGAATGATACCAGACACGACCAGATAGCGAAAACTTTTTGGGGACGAACGCAGACCAGCGCTTTATTGCATAAGGATAACACGTTTGATGCCAAAAAAGGCAATGAATTTTGAGGATGAGTCACGGATCATGTCTGTGTTTTCATCGTTTTCTGGGGTAGGCTTATCAGCGTCCACTTTCTCTTGTGTGCACGGAATAGCGCTCAATGACGAAGAATTCCGGCACCAGGATTCGGGTTATCAATGAAATGAACACAGCCAGTTAGTTGGGTACAAGCAAATTTCAGCACAAAACCTGCGGGTCATCGACGATTAGGAAACTGTACGAATAAGTGTCGCTCAGGCCGAGAAACCTTACTTCACTAAAGAAGACTGTAGTTACAATCTTACAAGCATAAATACAAAAAATACCGCGATAAATGTAGGTGGTTACAAGTCGTGAGTCTGAATTTGACGCTTGATCAGTTACTGTTTCAGGTCCAGCTCGCAGAATGCATTAGTAGCCCCGGCGCAGTTGTAGTCGTCCCACTGCCCTGCGGTGTACGGTCCTACAGACTGAGTGACCAACGCTCCGCAGTACTGAGCGCCGAGATAGTTGTCCGGCTGACCGGCGGCCCAGTTCGTGAAGCTGTAGGGCGTTTCGTCCGTCCACGTCCACTGGCGAGCCGCGTCAGCCCGAAGGCCAATGTGGACATACAAGTCAGCGCCGATGCTAGCCGCATAATCTGAAGACCGAGGTTTGAGTCAGAAGTAAAGAAGTTCGCCGTATTCTTCGACAAGTAGAGCTGAAGCTAAATAAACTCACTGGCTAGGAAGACGCTTTCCTCCCTGTTGTGAATGGATGCCAGGGTGCCGCCGTATGCTTTGCACTGCGCGTTCGCCTGGTCCCACGTCATTTTTGGAGTCAGCTAAAATGAATTATTTGTTACTTTCGACTGGGGTTCGTAGTAAGGGTCCACATCCGTATTGTACCGTAGTACGGCCCGTACCGCACCGTACTGACTAGGAGTCAGTGCATTACGCCTACCGTTGGCTACCATACAAAGCTGCAACGACGTTAAGCCGAAGACTTACCACAAAGCATTCCTGAGTGCCTGAGTAGTAGACCCAGCCTGCCGGGCATTGGCAAGATCCGAGCACCACGTAGCAAAGCAGCGGAAGCACGAACCGAAGCATCGTTTTAATACCTTCCTGAAACTGTTGATGACACTCTTTCCGGATCCAGCGCTTTTATAGAGCGTTGGACGAAACAAAACGAAACAAACATGTTCCTAAAGTGCAATCCGCCTAGGCTTAGTAAGCGGAAAGCAGCGTGTCGCGTAGGCTGCTTTCACATAAACAAAAGGACACATGTACGTTTAAGCGCTTAGAAGTTGAGTCTCGGCCTAAGGCTGAGTAAATATTTCATTCCGACTTCCGCCTAGGATGAGACATATGACTGTGTTGCCACCTGAAAGAATGTAAACAGTCGGACAATAGCGTCGCAGTGGTACTTTTAGAAGTACATCGGTGTTGGCGGACACGACTCGGAAAGGATCTGGGGGCCCTCCGCGACTATTGTCTTTTGGAAGTACGTCGATGGTTGTTTCCGGCTGTGGTTGCGGTTAAGTGAGCGAACCCACGCTTCAGGAGTTTCCAGTCGAGCTACAAGTTCCACTAGCGTCTCGCGTGCACTGTACGCAACGACGCTAGAAGGGTTTCGCTAGCTTAGCTAGCTTAGCGGGATGCACCGATGCGGCCCTGAAATCCGGATTGAAGGAAACGACGTTTGAACTCTGTAAGTTGTGCGCTTCTGCATGCGGCACCGCTCGGTACGCATGATCGTCTGCAAGCGTACATCTCGACATTCTGGCGCATTTTCCTTCTTGCTCTTGGCCAGACAGAATAGATTTCCTGTAGGGCATGCTTCTGGGTGCGGTACCGTTCAACACGCACTATGCGGTACCGCTTGGTACGCTTGCCTGCGCGCATGCATGCCCCAGAGCATGATGTATGCATCTTTCAAAAAATTTGTCTTTTGATTAATTTTATTTTAATTTTACCCTAGTTAATAATCCGAGAAGCCTTCTTTCAACATTACGATGCGCAATTAGAGGACGGCCACCAATACTTGTAATCTTCCTATAGCTCGGGCATTTGCATCGGCATTCAAGTTCGAATTTGCCTCTCGTAAAGTCGCTTATTTAATGAAATACGTTCGTTACAAACTATCGGTGCAAAACTGACATTAAGCTCGAGTTAAAACATTATCAACGGAGATTACGGAATGACTTCGAATTAATCAGACAATAAAGCGAATTAATCAGACGTTGCAAAGAACAAGAGAGCAAGAGAGTGGCTTAGGTGTAGCAATGGTCGTTCACGCTTTGTTGTCCTCCTTCTCTCGCTCGTGAGCCCGACGCTGTTGCTCTCGGGTGCCGGTCTGGTACGTGTACGCCGGCCACGAATACGATCCGCCTCCGAAGCGATCCATGACGGCCGGTTTGTTGGCGAGCTTCTTCGATTCTCTCTCCGGGTCGACCGGATAGACGCCGGCCTGATCGGCTGCGATTAGGAGGTGGCAATGGTGGTCGATGTGGCACTTGATCACGTTCTTGTCGATGCCCGGCGGCATTCGCACGCGACGCTCAAGTTGACGGCGGTCGGACTGACCGTCACGGATTTCTTCGTGCATCGCCGACACGACCAGTTCGTCTCCGTCCATGTCAACGTTGATCTCTTCCGGTCTGAAAGCGGATGCTGTTGCTGCCCGGGTAACTATACTATTTCAAGCAGAAACTTTTCTGCATTTTTCGGTAAAACTATGGACCGGACATTCTTACAGGGACGCAGATTCCGAAATCCAAATCGAATCCGAAAACAGAAAATCATTCCTAATTGGATCCGAAACGGAATGTCTGAATTCGAATCGGTCAACGTTGCGAAGGCACTCGTGCCGAAAATATGGCCGACACAGAGCAGAGTTTTTTTACCACAAAGACTGTCAATTAAACAAGCGGGCGACAATCGTCGTACCAACTTAGCTAGTAAGCACCGGGAAATTCGTTTTTTGGTTCGAATCTGAATTACTCAACCAGAAATGCAACGAATTCGGAATAAATCCAAACCTACACTAACGCTGACATCTTAAACTATGTACGACAGCAGTTGGTCAAAGTAGTTTAAACTCCAGAATATTCGAAAAAAACACTTCACCGCAGATCACATCCAAAGCCTTCTTATGAACGATCCGCCGCTTAAGCATAGTGCCCAGACCACTAGCTTGAGCTCTGTTTTTGCGGACGTCTTGCCGGACAAACTTGGTTAAAAAGAAGGCACAGGAGAACGAGAACTTGGTGTCATTCGGTTAGGTTTAAGGATCGGCAGCCGTACAGGTACTGCGGTACGATCGGTAGGGGGTGGGGGGGGGGGAGGGGGGATCAGAAGGATGCCGGTACGGTTCGTATGGAGGTCCAGTACGGCATAGCTACGGCTTTCCGGTATTTTATAAGGAGTACTGGCCGTGCTGGGGCTGTACGTAGTATTACGGACCGTACTGTCGTACCGTATTACGGCCCGTGCTGTCGTACCGTAGCGTCCTGTACGGAACGGAGTAAGGATCTAGGGGAGGGGCCAGTACGATACGTTATCCGAGTTCCGGCCTTTAATTTGGCTATACGAAGTCGTTAAAAAACGACACATTGGAACGTGAACGGCGCCCCACAAAAAGTACAATTTCGACATCATTCCGCCTAACTCGTTCCCACGCTCGAGTAAAATTAAATAGTAGTAATTAGTAAAAGGACTCGGCATCCGTCTACCTAGTTCGCCACATACAAATAGCCGGAGACGTCGCATTTCCATCTAAAGTCGCCGTTGTCATTCGTATAGATGTCACCAAGCGCAGAGATTTTAGCGACTTTCTGGCGCATGCTCGGGTTGTAGAACTCGGCGAAGCGAGCGGAATCGAACGGCGATATCCAGTGATGGTGGTTGGCAAAGGGGCTGCTGGTGGACATGGCTGACTGCCTAAAGCGCTACTAAAGTCATAAACAAGAGCGAAAAGCGCGTCTGGGAACAGCTGTAGGACCATGCCGCTTTCACGCAGAATGGCGAAAACAGCTGGCGCTGACACGTCCGAATCCGCCAAGCCGGCGTTGTGGAACAACAATAAAGAGAGAAATGAATGTCGCTGCTCGTATTAACATTGACGAAATTTTGTTTGATGGAAAATGTAGCCTAAGTCACCTTTTAGTTGTCAAAGGGCTGGTTTGTGAAATTTTTAGTGCTTTTAATTTAAAAAAAATCATTTCCCATTGGCCGAAAGTGATAGAAAGAGGAAAAAAGCAAGGGTGCGACTTGTTATTGAAAAGTCCAGACAAGGAAGACCGGAGAGTGGCAGCGGCGCCCAGTTCCGTTGATAACATTACTGAATAACTCGCCGATTTGTACCCTCAACACGTCGGATGTTTTCACGGCAGATGACGAGCATTCTAGTAAACAAGGATGGCGAAAGTGTCCTTGGAACGTCTGAGGGGGATGGACGACCTTAGGGGGAGTATCGGAGTTTCACGTAAATTATTGATCATTTTTTCTCAGACCTCATGCTTAGGAACGGCTGCTGTGCGAAATGGGGCTCTTTGAGTAGAAACTCATCATCGGCAGCCGTACTGTGGGCACGGCCGTACCGTACCGTACAAGCCACGTACCGTACAGTACACACGGTACCGATGTACTGTACCGGTGGGAGGAGGTCCAGTACTTCATTATGGTACGGTTTCGACGTTCGAGGAGTTTCTACCGAGTACGGCACATACTGCCGCTGTACCGTACTGCAATGTCCGTATCTGGTACGGCTGTGCGGTAAGGAAGGGTCAGCATGGTACGGAGTACGGTACGGGTGTCGGTGCCGACTTTTACTAGAACACCCGGCAAATGCGTGTTGCAAGCGAATCAACAAACAAGCGACATTGGTGAAGGCGTTCTCGCGGACAAACCCTTTTTACGGCGAGAGCTATTTGTGCGTGACGAAAGCGGAACCTATGTTTCTCGGAGGTTTTTAAGCGATCAATGGAACTTTAAGACGCTTTTGTATGTACCGAACACATACGGTACATGTGTGCAACGAAAAGCCTATTTACGTATATGATCATGTACGACTTTTTGAATGGATGTTTGGATGCGAAACTAAGAAACACATCAGTGGCATCAATGGAATGACCAGAAAAAAGCCGTTGTGCAAAATGTACGTTGGGTTATTCTTGTGGCGTCCACGGTTGCGCATGGTTACGCCTTCCTTCACGTTGAACCAAACCCAGTACCCTCAGTCCGGACACTAAGGCGATAGCGGCAAAAAACGTGACAATGTCAAGTTTCATGGCTTATTAACCAGGGAAGCGGCAAGTACGCGCGGACGCAGATGTGTCACGGTTATTTAGGTACAAGATAAAAAGTCTAGAATTAGTGTTCGGTTATATATTAGAAGCTTTTACGTTCGTTTACGTGTCAAGGCTCGCCAAATCACTTCTAGAAAAAGAAAACAACACGCTGTCACAAGCACGTTTAACGGCGAAAGAGGTGTCCCTTAAGTGAGTTTATCCGTTGCACACGAGAGTGCCGGGGAGTCGTCCCGAAAAATATTGACCGCCGTTTGTGCTAAAAGCACACGACAACAACGCCCGGTTGGCTCGACGACGTGCTCTCTCGCTTTCGCCCTCCCCGCCGTTGCATGGCTTGCGGCCATTAGCCTCCACTGCTGAGGTTCCGCTTGGAAGCACCCGACGTGCCACAGCAAGAAGTCGGCGGGACGGGGAAGCGCTTCAGCGGGTTCATTTCAAGCAGCTCAGTGCGGGGAAAGGGACCACTGCTCCGTGCGTCAAGGTTGCCTCTTTCTTCGAGTGTGCGACATTCGACGATATGCAAATAGGCATGTTGTTCGCATGCGCACGCTGAACGCGATAAAGGAGAAGTGGAGATGTCTTGAAGCATCTGTTTTTTGCCAAGTTTGCTTTCGAATAAACCCGCAAGTAAGTCAGACAGGAAACAACCGAAGTTGTGTGAGGAATAATTACTGGGCAGTTCTATAGGTGGACGAAATGCTAATAGGTTCCATGCTGGGCTGGGCTGAAACGGTGGCCAAACCTCTTATGTTCGGCCTTCACTATCGTGATTTTCTTCGAGGCAATGGACGAAGGAATGTTCCCTAAGCAGCTTAACTTCCCAATAACCGCTTCCTATGTGAAAATGTCATTGTTCAGCAATAATGAATAACACTACAAACGGATTCGACTCGCCAGCCGCGGTGCCTTACCGGCAGGCTAACTACCCTGCACAGACGGGCCCTAGGCCCGCCGGGCCGGGCCGGGCCTCGATTTCGCAGAACCAGCCGGGCCCCGGGCCGGGCCGGGCCTGGGGTAGGCCCGGCCCGTTTAGGCCCGGCTCAGGGCTAAAAATTGCCACATTTTGGTCAAATTTTCGATACATTTTTGGTAAATTAGTCGAAAAATCGTTCTGACGGTGCCTGCGGCAAGCTATTTTTGGTGAAAATACTCGAATGTTGTATTTTAAAATGATTATAAGGGGCAGCACTTTAGCCTATGGAAAGTACCAAAGGGGGGACCAAGGGGATTTTTCGGGTCAAGGGATGGCGAGACGGTCTGCCGGGCCCGCCCGGCCCGGCCCGGGCCCGGGCCTTGATTTGAGGCCCGCGGGCCGGGCCGGGCCTCGAGTTGAAGGCCCGTTGTGCAGGATTGCAGGCTAATCGAACGGATGGACAGCGAGGAGGCGTATTACCGGTTTGTACGATATAACGCTACAAAGATAAGCGACTTCCTTTGTTGCGTACGTCAGGATTGGCGCTTGGCAGAATGACACTGGCTAGTAGATAGCCACTGGCTCGTTCACGCTTGGTGGTCCGGTGATCTTTTGCATTGCGCGATCATCGAGACTTCCAAGCGCGAAGCAGCTGGCGGCGGATTCGGAAGGAATATTCAGCGTAGATGCCTAACTGACGCAGAAGACAGTCCTTGCTGACGGCGGCAGTAGGCGTAGGTTTGTTGAATGAATGTAGAGGACTATCGACTCAACCACACACCCCGGACTATTCGCACCAGATTTGGCAACTGATCAGGCTTGAGCTAACGGCCGAATACGCGGACCAGGGCGGGATCATCCAGCTGGGGGGATCCTCAGAACTAACTATTGCCAAACACTTTGGTTTTATGTGTTTGTTTAGCGAAAAGTCAGTCCAGAGGGTCCAGGAGCAAGTATCGAATGGGATTCAGCCGAATAGCACACATAATAATGAATGTGTGACCAGCAAACAGACCGGGTATTTATACGGGGCGGGAGCTCAGAGAACGCAATCAGCAACTTTCTAGTTAAATCGTACTCAGCGAATATAATGTGCGCAGAATGCTCTACCGAGGTCATCGAGCATCACATTCTCATTGAATGTGCTCCAAAAAAGAACACGCAAAACATCAAGTTTTCTTGGGAAATCCTCTTTAACCGAACGATTCACCGAACTAAGGTCCGCAACTTTCTAGTATCCCACACACACTCCTTCACTACAGGTACTGGGTTCACTACAAGAGCGAGGTCCCAAGTTTTGTATATGCCCAAGTTATCGTTTTGAAAACACTACGCATCTGCCCACATAGCGGCACCAATGCTTGTGTCCGACGTTATCGCCGAAGTTGCCTTCTTTCTCGACTATGGGACCCTCGTCATCGTCAAATTCTCCAGTTCGGCCTTTCTGAAGGCGGCTTCAAATCTCGAGGGACAACTGGCGCGTCGCCTGGACTATGAACTTCACTTGGGTGATTACGTCATTCTGATTCTGGGCGGAACGCAAGTTTTCATGGAAGAAACTCGTCGCAGCCCGAAAGAAACATTCGTGGCGTCCGTCCGTCGCGTCGCGCGCATCATCGGTCCTCATCGGATCCGCCAGCTCAGTCATGCTCGTCCAGACCTTATGTCATTGGAAGAAGTCGTCCGCTTGGCTCCAGGCGCCAAACTGGTCGAGCAACTAAACATGTGCGGTAAACAAGAGTAAGTACAGTGATAATATACATATATGTACCAGGGGTGTCTCGGAATTGCGTGCCCGTTAGAGTTCCGAATGGACGCCTGAACTCCCAGATTCCTATTGCATTCATAATGGCGCTGGATAATGGACACCACCCGAAGCATTTTTGCCTTATAAAACACGTATTTTTTGGTTTAAATCATGAGGATCGCCTGCGGGGGGGGGGGCTCATGTCTTAGCATTTTTGGCCACAGCGATCTGCATTGTTCATTGTACCCACAGGTTTGACTGCGCGTGTTTAGCTGGGACACGGAGTATCTCGGATCACTGCCGTGTCTGAAGGCCATGACTTCCTGCGATGCAAGCGTACCGAACATTTGTGCCTTGTTGGCCGGAGACTTGTCGCTCAGCTTACGCTACACATACTTGGCTAACTGGCAAACAAGCAGAAACAACGATACGAGTGTGCTGGAAAATGACATCTTACGGATTTGTTCCAGTGCGTCCAGCCTACCCGAGAACGAGGAAAGAATCCTTACCGTTCATGGAATGCAGTTCTCGCTACAATTTGTCTCACGCATCGCATCGGTAAGGATAAGTTTTGTTCCCTTCCAAAGTCTTGTTCTTGCCATACGATCACGTGGCCGTACTAAGTGTTTTAAGCGTCATATCACGAGGGCTTTCGGCTTACAGGGATCTCATGTGCGGACATCACAGGGGTAGAGGAAAGACCCTTGATCACCAGGCAATTTATGGCCGACCCGTGGGCGGGGTAGCTTTCGCATTTGCCGCCGAACCCTAGTTGCCTGGCCTGCTGGTTGTGCGCCCACAAGTATCCAGGGTGACACTGAGGCATGTTGAGGCATTCAGAATCCGGGCAGACTTGCAGTTCGGACCCAGAATAGGCATAACGATTTCGAAACAAATCGATGTCGTTCGGGACACCGCAGTTGAGCAAGTAGACTTACCTCGAAAGACCTACACCTAGCGATTTTTCAGCCCGAACTATTCTAGGTGATCAACGTGCTGGAGCGCTCCGTAACAGTTGTGATTTCTTATGCCACGGATCATGATGTCCAATGGCAGCGCAACCAGTACACAGCCGACGGCAACGTTGCACTCGCACACTGGACCGATTACGCGGAGTTTACCAGGCTGCCTTTGGACGATGCCTCATTCGAGGAAAAATGCGTCGTTCTACCGCCACAAACGCGTCTCCCGATGACTGTGAACGGCGCTACGTGGATCAAGACGGCTTACTTTTCTCGGACCTCCAACACCGTCGTGTTCGTCCGTCGCTACGACGTCGTCATTACGAACAATTCAGAGCATATTGGTCAAGAATGCCGCCAGTACGAAGTGTACTACTAGAAACGCAAGGAAATCAGAGTACTCAACGTTAACGATGTCGACGCTCGTGACTGATTAAAACTTTGCCTTTTTTCCTTCGCATGGTTGCTCGGCATTCAAGGTTGTAGGAACTAAGAAAGCGCGTTCGTAAAACGGGGCAAACAGCAACGTCCCCCTTAAACTTTCATCCGTTTCATGAGGGGGGAACCAGGGGTCTCAAACTCCCCTTGATCAGGGGGTACCCCCTGAATTTGGCCTTTTGCCCCTGATTTTCACGAGCAAATTCAGGGGGTATAGGGTCATATTTTTGCAGTAGTACTGAGTTTTTTTCGTGTAGAAAGCCCATTGATCCACTTGAAATAAGTCGTTGGCTTCGCCTGCGGGCGGGCTAAATTTCCAACTTCCTTCTGAAATCACCTTTTATTTGTAAAAATTCCGCCTGCAACGGCGGAATTTTTCGGGCGAAGCTTTCCTGGAGGAAAGCTCAAAGGGGCATTTGAAAGGTGCTATTTTGGAGCGCCGGTAAATCTTGAAATGCCTGGAAAACAAAGCAGAACAAATACCCCCTGATTTACCCCCCGGAATTTGACTCCTGGCTCCTGAAAAACCCCTGAATTTGACACGCCAGGCCTGAATCCCGGTTTCGGAGTTGAGAGGCCTGGGGGGAATCGTAGGAACATAACTATTAGTGACATCGGTTTGGTCGTTGACAATATCCGCATAGAGTTCTGGGCTGTACACGTATTTTCGGGCGAGTTATCCTTATTAGCTAAACTGTAAGGCGAAGGTATGCGCACGAATTTCTGAACCGAAAAAGTTCTGGCAACGACCATTTGATTATCGGGACCGACCGGCTAAAGCATGAATCACTGAGTAACGAATTTCAGAGCGTGAGAGAGTTTTCATAGTCTCGAGGTATATTGGAGGAAACAGAAAACAGAAACAGAAAATAAAAGTCATACTAAATATTCCTATGTTTCCGCAAAACACGAAATTGTCCCGTCGATAAAACCTAAAGCCTTAGCTCATTTTAGACCGAATGCGTGTCCTTTATGGCTTCTTCTTTTTACTGGTCTAAAGTGCTATATTTAATTGTTAGGATAAATGTTATGCTTCATGCACCTTTTTAAACGCCAACGTGGAGGTATCCCTCTTTGCCGCGCAAACTTCCAGCATCTCACCACGACTCAGTGTGGGCCTATGCACTCCACTCCGTGAACGCACTGCGCACGCCACTTATCGAGCCCACGTTGCATCATCTCGCAGGATCTTGCACGCTGGTTGCCGGATTTTACTGCCAATGCATTTACTGCCAATGCCCAAAATGCCTTTACTGCCAATCCCATTACTGCCAACAGTCTTTACTGCCAATCCCATTACTGCCAACGAACTTTACTGCCAATCCCTTTACTGCCAAGTTTTTACTGCCAATTTTCCTGAATTTTTACTGCCAACAAAATGGACTTTACTGCCAACANGACCCAGAATAGGCATAACGATTTCGAAACAAATCGATGTCGTTCGGGACACCGCAGTTGAGCAAGTAGACTTACCTCGAAAGACCTACACCTAGCGATTTTTCAGCCCGAACTATTCTAGGTGATCAACGTGCTGGAGCGCTCCGTAACAGTTGTGATTTCTTATGCCACGGATCATGATGTCCAATGGCAGCGCAACCAGTACACAGCCGACGGCAACGTTGCACTCGCACACTGGACCGATTACGCGGAGTTTACCAGGCTGCCTTTGGACGATGCCTCATTCGAGGAAAAATGCGTCGTTCTACCGCCACAAACGCGTCTCCCGATGACTGTGAACGGCGCTACGTGGATCAAGACGGCTTACTTTTCTCGGACCTCCAACACCGTCGTGTTCGTCCGTCGCTACGACGTCGTCATTACGAACAATTCAGAGCATATTGGTCAAGAATGCCGCCAGTACGAAGTGTACTACTAGAAACGCAAGGAAATCAGAGTACTCAACGTTAACGATGTCGACGCTCGTGACTGATTAAAACTTTGCCTTTTTTCCTTCGCATGGTTGCTCGGCATTCAAGGTTGTAGGAACTAAGAAAGCGCGTTCGTAAAACGGGGCAAACAGCAACGTCCCCCTTAAACTTTCATCCGTTTCATGAGGGGGGAACCAGGGGTCTCAAACTCCCCTTGATCAGGGGGTACCCCCTGAATTTGGCCTTTTGCCCCTGATTTTCACGAGCAAATTCAGGGGGTATAGGGTCATATTTTTGCAGTAGTACTGAGTTTTTTTCGTGTAGAAAGCCCATTGATCCACTTGAAATAAGTCGTTGGCTTCGCCTGCGGGCGGGCTAAATTTCCAACTTCCTTCTGAAATCACCTTTTATTTGTAAAAATTCCGCCTGCAACGGCGGAATTTTTCGGGCGAAGCTTTCCTGGAGGAAAGCTCAAAGGGGCATTTGAAAGGTGCTATTTTGGAGCGCCGGTAAATCTTGAAATGCCTGGAAAACAAAGCAGAACAAATACCCCCTGATTTACCCCCCGGAATTTGACTCCTGGCTCCTGAAAAACCCCTGAATTTGACACGCCAGGCCTGAATCCCGGTTTCGGAGTTGAGAGGCCTGGGGGGAATCGTAGGAACATAACTATTAGTGACATCGGTTTGGTCGTTGACAATATCCGCATAGAGTTCTGGGCTGTACACGTATTTTCGGGCGAGTTATCCTTATTAGCTAAACTGTAAGGCGAAGGTATGCGCACGAATTTCTGAACCGAAAAAGTTCTGGCAACGACCATTTGATTATCGGGACCGACCGGCTAAAGCATGAATCACTGAGTAACGAATTTCAGAGCGTGAGAGAGTTTTCATAGTCTCGAGGTATATTGGAGGAAACAGAAAACAGAAACAGAAAATAAAAGTCATACTAAATATTCCTATGTTTCCGCAAAACACGAAATTGTCCCGTCGATAAAACCTAAAGCCTTAGCTCATTTTAGACCGAATGCGTGTCCTTTATGGCTTCTTCTTTTTACTGGTCTAAAGTGCTATATTTAATTGTTAGGATAAATGTTATGCTTCATGCACCTTTTTAAACGCCAACGTGGAGGTATCCCTCTTTGCCGCGCAAACTTCCAGCATCTCACCACGACTCAGTGTGGGCCTATGCACTCCACTCCGTGAACGCACTGCGCACGCCACTTATCGAGCCCACGTTGCATCATCTCGCAGGATCTTGCACGCTGGTTGCCGGATTTTACTGCCAATGCATTTACTGCCAATGCCCAAAATGCCTTTACTGCCAATCCCATTACTGCCAACAGTCTTTACTGCCAATCCCATTACTGCCAACGAACTTTACTGCCAATCCCTTTACTGCCAAGTTTTTACTGCCAATTTTCCTGAATTTTTACTGCCAACAAAATGGACTTTACTGCCAACAAAATGGACTTTACTGCCAACAAAATGTACTTTACTGCCAATGACATTTACTGCCAATGTTATCTAAAATTTGCTTTTATACATTACTTCTCGCAGTGACGGCTTGTTCATGCGGCCTTGGCTACTCGTCCATTATGCGACGTTTGGATTTGCACTCGCAGAGCGCGCATTTAGGCCGTTGTACCAGCCAAGTCCTGCTACTTACTCCAGCTTAGTATGTTTCTCACAAAAAAGCCATGAAAATCACTTGCTAAAGCGTGTTAGGCTTAGGCTTAGACATATTCTACACGGCGCCGTAGGTGCCGGCAACGTACGAGCCCAGTCTTGTTACTCTTCACACACTGTCCTATTGCCTACACCATACGGGAGGGGAAACAAGCTTTTGGGGCGTCTACGGGCATTTTGAACGTCGCCGGTCAGCGCTAAAAGGATGAGGTCCATTGGGCGCGCGAGAGAAGGAGGGAGATATGACGAAGGTCTTTCCGTCGTGATTACAAAACGGAAAATAGTTGCCTATCCGAGGCTATATAACTTTCGGCGCAGTTATAATCGCTATTTGTTCAGTTCGCAGTAACTACGTTGGATGTAAAATTCGCCATTCTTTGGCCATTGGCAGTAGAGTCTTGGACGTTGGCAGTAAAATTCATTGGCAGTAAATGCATTGGCATTAAAGGCATTTTGTTGGCAGTAAATGCATTGGCAGTAAACGTCGTTGGCAGTAAATGCATTGGTAGTAAACGTCGTTGGCAGTAAATGCATTGGCAGTACAATCTTGGCAGTAAAGGTCATTGGCAGTAAATGCATTGGCAGTAAAATCGGCGAACCTGCACGCTTATTCCTCTAAAGTAGTAACCGTGAATGACACCGTCGAATAAGGTCGTAGAAGCTGCAATTCCGGCGACAGTTCAAAGTCTGGCCTTTTTAATATCCACCAGGGGACGCTTAGGTTTCGGGCTTCCCCTAAAGCGGAACGATATTCGGCTTAAAAGTAACGAAAACTTCTCTTAAAACAAAATAAATTCGTCCGTTTGGAGCCGTTTTCGGGAAGCAGCACTTGCTTGATCAGACTAGGCCTCGCTCAGTGCAAACAGTTGATTCACTCGCCGCGGACGATTTTTATGTGTTGCGATAGTCGCGTCAGCTGACCTCTTTTCGAGGGAACCTGCGGCGTCCCGTTTCGGACGGATGCCTAGCAACGGATTGTTTCTAGCCGTGGACGGAGGTAACAGATTTTCGCTGAATATAGCGTCGATTACCTCGTTATTTCACTTTACTTTACTTTAGTTTGTTGCATCTCAATATTTCTTTTTAAAATTCGTTGCTTGCTACGTGAACTTGCCTCATTTATTCTAAGACGCTAAGAAAAGCTAAATAATTCAGGCTGCCATCTCTCTGTCGCCACCACCTCTCGCATGGCTGCCAGCGCTGAGAGCTCAGTAGTGACACAGCAAACGGTAACACAAATTAGCGTATTGTACCACTAACGACAAGCACTTAGTTTGTCAACCAAGGCATCAGCCGATCTCAGACGGAGCAAGAAGCGCTGCTTGCACGGGACACTTCCAACGTCGTTTCAAGCGTTCCGCGAGTCCACAACGTATGTGATACCAGTGTAATAATGGAAATTGCGGACTACACAGTAAGGGGTACGAGAAAACTGAAATGAGACAGCAGAGGACTAGAAAGCTTAAAGCTCGCTTGATCAAAGGTGACAAAATTAAATAACCCCTACGTCTGCCTCATTACAAAACGAGTGTTTGTATGCCTATGGCCGGCTAAGGCTGGTAGAAAATGAATCGTTTTAGCAGCGCACATTTCCCTGTCTATAGTGTGTCATCCATCTGTCATAAAAACAAATCTTGCCTTTTCTGGTTCAGTGATTTACTTTTGCAAATTTTTCGACGCCAGTAATCGTTGAATTACAGCCCTTTGCAGGGTATACGGCTCTAAACCCAGCAGATTTTTGCTCTTTTTTACCGTACCACTAGTTAGTTTCGTCTCTGAAACGTATCCATTAAACAATGAAGCAGCGTGTAGCGGCGGCGTGACGCAGGTCTGAGCTGATGCAAAACCTTCACTAACTTGAAGGTCCGAAGCAACGCCTCATCGAGTTGCTAACTTAATGCCGCAGTTCCTTTTAAACGTTGGCTTTTGGACTGTTCGATATAGCCTAGCGTGCAGCCTAAGCCTCCTTGTTTGTTTGAGGCCTGAACTTTTGCGCACAGCGATCAATGTGAGCCTAATCGGATTTACTGCCTCCTCCATTCTCTTCGGCGGTGACTCATCCCGGTCGTCAATGGATTGGCCCCGATAAAAACTTGACTCGTCCGCCGCCATCGCGCTGCCGGCCTCTCGAAATTCGCGGTGTGACTCGTCGCGCTCTTAATCCGGGGAGGTCACGTTCGGCAATCGGAGCGGAGGCATTGTTTGCGCTGGCTTGTATCAGCGGCGGCAGCGCTCGCAGGGTAAATAATATTCGGCGGGGTGGCCGGTGATGTTTTGCCGCTTGTGTTTACTTCCGCAGTACTACGCCGCCGGTTTCCGATATACGTCAAGCACTTCATTCACACTTGGAACCTTGCTGCCACTTGTGCGCGGCAGGAGCGTGTTGTCAGTCGGACTGCCAAAGACGCCCGGGCGTTCTTATCATGGCTGGTCCGAAGCTTGTTCCGATTCCGGAATCTTAAGACGATTCTGACTGTCGATTACGCTTTTTAGGTATGGTCGATTATTTATGCCGGTTCCATTTCTAAGGCACCTAGCTTTTGACACGGCCGGTCCTGTTTTGCCACTTGCGCCCTACAGGAGGTTCGCTGTACACTTCAAACGCCTCCTTAACACTGGGACCCTTGTCTACGTCGGTACCTGACGGGAACATGATGTAACTCGGATGCCCGATCTTCTTATCCGGTTTTTACGATCTACAAATTATGGTCTTAACCTACGAAGCTCTTGTATAAGCGATGTTTTTAGTCGAAAATTTCACGAATATCGATGAAAATCTGCGTCGGCGACCCATTTTACCTAGTTCAAAACCCCTGAATTCGTCCAGATTCTGACTTCAGAAGTCACCTTTTTCCGAATTATGCTGACTGCAAACCGCCTGAAGTTCTGAATATTCAATCCGACTCAGGGCTACCCCTCGCTATATCCCATACGACGTCAGAAGGGCACCTAAGCCTAGATTGTTTGTGTTTGAGCAAGTCACTTTGCATCCTCATGCGTGCATCTTTCATCATGAGGCCATTGGAACAATCATTGTTGCCCCTTAAAATTCCACAGATTTTTGCTCTTCCTCCGTAGTCTGTGATTTTTACCCCATTAACTGTCGTCACCAAAGTGACGCGCCGAGCGAGTGACGTTAGTCGTTGAATGCCGCCTATCCCGTCGGGAGGGTTCCCTTTTATGCGCACCGATCTCACACCTTGTTTGCCTTCTCTACGAGTTCTTTTTTTCTGCGCCGGCTACGGCGTACGTTGTTTGTTTATGCCATGTACGAGCGCGGGCGTTGCTGACACATTTCTCCTTGGCTTGAATGCCTTGGTCGACTTGAAGACGTTGTCCGTTTGCTATGTGATGACGCGTTTTACAGCTACCAAATTATCGGTGGCTCCTCCATAGTCCTAAACGGGTGGTGTAGATCCCTCCCAAAATAACGACCAGTTTCTGAGTTGTGATGGCGGTGGCGAGGAAATAAATCTGTCTAAATAAGCATAGCACGAATCACAAATGCACTTGTGTCACAAACCATGCTGAAGGCTTGTACAGCATCAACCGCCTATGTTTGGGACACCCGCGTATTGTGGTTACTGAGCCAGCACAGCATTGCTTTATGCGGACTTTCGCCGAACTTTCGGTTGATCCCGCTTGCATCATGACAGCAAGCCGAGGATGTATGCCCCTCCCGCTATGAAGCAACCACGATAAAACTTCACCTACCGCGTTTTCTGCAGAAAAAACATCCGCATTAGAACGCAGCCTGCGATGCTAGCGAATTTTCGACTCCTACTCGAAGCGTTCCCCGAATACCCGTCGGTCGAAAGCAAGAAATGGGTTCTGAAGCAAGCGAATTTCTTAGGAAATCATACTGATTGTCCGCCAAAGTTAGGCAGAATTCTTGTACACCGTTTAAGTTTCACTTAAAGCTCGGCTAGGAAACAGTACGCAGTTTCCGTCCTCTTTAACGTTGCAAACCTTTCAGCTTCATTAAAAGACCTGTGGAATTGTCCTGCAGGCGTTACACGTATGTAGGTCGGACCTCTTTGCTCCAATGACGCTATTGTAATCATACACTACGGAACTGAGCGTCCGTGTCGGCTCGCGTTCCGCGCTTCGACACCTGGATCACTCTTTCGCATTGCAGGCCATGGACTCAACGACCGACAACAGCGACCTGCAGCGGGAAATATTCGGTCCTTTCTGGAACATCGGTCGCTTCCTATGGCTAGTCAGACCGGCGAAGACGCCCGGTGCTCCGAAGTCGAATATACTTGCGATTATCAAACTCATTCTTGCTCTCATCGTGTTCTTGCCGCTGCTTGCAAGAACTATTTACCTCGGCAACCAGATGGGAAGAGTGAAGGTAGGCATGTTACCGACGTTTGTATGCGTTCGTGAAGTTATCGGCAAAGTTTTATCATGTACGACTACAGAACCACCGGTAAAATGGGCAGATTATAACGAATATTCACCTTTAATATTGTTTAGTGCAATAGCTTTTTTCCTACGGTAGTAATCGCGTAAGAAACCAACGAGAAGAGCTATTAGATCTTAACGACAGATATACTTTTGTGTACCGTACCATGTAGGTCCTGTGCTTGGCGCGTGTGTGACACCTTTTGGCCTGCAACCCGAGCCGCAATAAAGTACCGCTGATACATTCATTAGGAATCGTCGGTAGCCCTATCGCATGCAGCTTCGATCATCGTATCCATAGAGTTTCGAGTCTTTCAGGGTCTAACCATCGACTGGTCCTACACGCTCTCGTTGTTCTTCAGCAACCTTTGCGGTATGGTTGCCTGGTTGGTGCTGCTCGGACTAAACTCAAAGAACTTCTTCGCCGAGTTCTTCGAGAAGTTTCGCACGGCGGTCGGCGACAAGGTAGGCGTAGCGTTCTCTAAGCGTTCACCAAATGGCGGAAGCTTTAGTATACCGCCAACGACAGTGGGAAGGGAAACCGTCGCGCATTCATCAAGCTCGGAATCCTCGTCCTCTTCTACGTCTACACGAGCTGCTTCTTCTGCGTCGAGAACATCATCACATGGATGGGTGTGGATGACAAGAGCAACCATACCCTGCCTGCGTACAGGTAGGCGTCTTGCATTCGATGGAACAATGCACCGTTCCCGGCATTCCCCACCTTGATTGCAGAGTCCTTCCCTCAAACTTTCGACCCCCCCCCCCCCGCACAACCTTTTTGCGGGAAATGGCCCACACGTGCCTTCTAATTCACGCTTCGACGTAGGATGTTGCTTAATTTTTAAGCTTAAAACTGCAAAAAGGATAAAAGAGGGGGATGTAGAAAACTTGGAAAGGGGAACATCGAAACCAACATGGAATGCGCATTCTTCTCGTATTCGTCTTGGTGCTTACGTGTTCCTCTTGCTCAGGGAGTCGATGTTCGGCACGCCGTTCCTCTTCCCACTGGATGGACTGATCATGTTCTGGGCGAGTCTCATCACTGGCATAGCACTGTCGCTGGTCTACCTGATGCACCATGCGCTGAAGACGAGCTACGGCCGCTTCCACAAGGAGCTCGCGGATGCAGCGGAGAATGGCACGCTTAAGGTATTTGCCTTTGAATTTTTATTTGAATTTGTAGAATTAATTTTAATATGCATAAAACTGCAAGAGTTTACAACATGGATCCCAAAAAAGATTTTCGAGCTAAAATTAGAAAAAAATAGTTTTATTTTTATTATATTATTCGGCTGTAAATTTCGTATGAATTTATATTCATTCGAGCGTAAATTTTGTCTGAACGAACCACAGCCTTTATTAAAATACTACCTAACCAAAGTTGCGCTCTCCAGGATCCGACACGCCTGGCCGATTGGGACTCGCGCTTGATCGACTTCATCACAGTGATCAGCTTCGTCAACAAGAAAATCGAAGGTATCACAACGATTGCGTTCATGGCCGGCGTGTCGATCTACACCGCATCCGCATACGGCGCGAGGGCATTCACGGTTGTGATTAGTCCCCTGAGCAGCATCTGCCTTTGGAGCTGGATGTTCTTCGCCATGACATTGCTCTTCATCGCGCTGCGAAGGCAGTCGCTGATTCACGGAAAGGTACAGCAACGCTAACTTGGGTACACGAAGGGATTCGTAACTGTGTGCGTCGGTTGCAAGCCCCGAAACGGTATGGACCTGGCCGCTCGAACATCGAACCTCGAATGCATGACATTCGAATATGAACCTTGCATTTTCCTAGGCTTAGGTGACCGTACCACGGTACGGGGCGTACCTGAATGCGGTACGGCTTGGAGCCAGTACGGGGTCTCCAAACGTATTTTTCGACTTAGCATTGTTTCTGATTGGCTTAGAAGACGTTCTGAGAACGTTTCAAGGGCACTTGAAGGGTTTGGTGGTTTTACTAACGCTAATCCTTCATTATAGGTTTCCCCCTATAAAATTTTAGGGTCACTTCCCCCCAATAAACGCATACGATACCATTCTAATTCATTCATATAACGCATTTTGGCGTATTCTGCAACTAGCATCTTACGTCGCCGTACTCCGTACCGTCTTGCTCCGTACTAGTACGATACTGAGTACGGTACGGGATGATCAGTAGGGCACGGAGCGCGGTACAGAGGAGTCGCGTCTAACTCTAGATTATCCAGTTACTGGGCGCGTTCCGGCTAAAACAATGTCAGAGCTCTTGTCCAAGCTCTCAATCTCCTGGATTCAGATGAGCCAGACGAAGGACTTGCTGCTCCTCGAGAAGACCAACTGGGAGAAGTTCGACGAGAAGGCCCACACCATCATGAAGAGCATGACCGCTCGGCTGAAGAACATCGGCTACGAAGCACGAATATTCGGCTCGCTTCCGGTCACACCCGCGCTATTCAATCTGGTAAGCTGTCCGTTATGACGCGGTCAGGGCTTCTTTGTATGGACCGACTTCCACGCCGTCCGTTAAAAAATCGGTGGAGCAAGCGAAAACGGCCGTGTTTTTGCGTTTACTTTCACGCTTGTTTTCAAAATTTCATGGAAATTTCTTAATTTTTTTGAAATATCTACCTCTGTAAAATTGGCTTTCGAGGCACGCGAACAGTGCCCAGATTATCATTTTCGACTATTTTTGTTGTTATGGCTAGTGTCGGTCAGGGACCAAGCTACACTAGTGGTGGACCGGCTCCTAGTATGCGTGCTCAACCCTTCCTTGAAGGGGCCAACGCTCCGCCGTCCGCCAGGCATTATTCCAGTCACTTTGTTCAGTGAAGGTTAGTCGCCTCTTGATGTGAGGTCGAACTATCCTGATCGCCACTGTTATGGCTAAGTGGCTAAGGCTACTAGTTAGTAGGCAAGACACAAGTGGTAGTCAAGCTTTTATTGGGCTGACTGACGACTGAACACACAACACAACAACTACACGTATATATACAGAATCAGGGTATGAGATTTGCATAGTAAGTAACCATCCGCTACATTTGTAGTGTTTTTTTTCTGGCTATGATGCTCAAATTACGGCGTCTACAGCTTCGAATTGCGGGAGAGACCCCGTCGACTCTACTGCGACTGCGAGGATAACCGTCCCTAAAACTGTGCGCATTGACTGGTATTATATTTTAGGTTCTACTCGTCGTGCCCGTCTCCATCGACTACTTGTACTGGTTGAACAACCGCTAAGGATTGTAAGAAAGCACACTTTGATCTCTTCAAGTATTTACCTA
The DNA here is from genome assembly GCA_020875895.1 of Aphelenchus avenae. Taxonomy (NCBI): domain Eukaryota; kingdom Metazoa; phylum Nematoda; class Chromadorea; order Rhabditida; family Aphelenchidae; genus Aphelenchus; species Aphelenchus avenae. Next base: position 110,354 of record JNEY01000287.1, read on the forward strand.
TATTGTCAAATCCGCCTGTATCTATTTGATAAACGACGCGATATAACGCAAGGCTTCAGCTGCGAACTCGAGACGTTCTCTGTGAGTTACCAGGCTTTTGGGATGTGGGTCTAAAAAGCAGGTTTCTGGGACTTTTGGGGCTTTTATTCCAGGCTATTGGGACTAAAAAGCATACTTCCCCTAACTTCCTTTTTGGAGTCTCTTAGCTTTTTGAGTGCGTCAAAAGTCAAAAACTATGGGTCGATTTAAAAATATAGAGGTGACGCTGAAACCTTAGGCGAATTCGAAAGAATGTTAGATGGCGAAAAACATCAAGGTTTGGTCCGCTTCATCGCGACACTCAATTGTCGGCAAAATTTCGAAAAGTATTGCAAAACACGAATGAATCCGTCGTCTTCGCGAGCAGTGGCGTAGCCACGACCCCCCCCGGGAGGGAGGGGCCGCACCAAAGGGGGGACCCTTACCTATTTCTTAGGCGCCGGCCGAAGGCCGGCGCCGAAAAATGCCTTGGTCCCCCCTTTGGTAGTTTTTCGAAGTCTCCCATGTTTGGCTCATAGACGGTTTTAACATTGATTTTGGCGTGTTTAAACCCGAAATAGCCCGCCGCAGGCGCCGCCAACAAGCGTTTTTGGACTTTTTTGGAGTAAAATTCACCGAAAATTTAAGGCCTGAATTTGGTTTGAGTCTTAAACAGCACGTGTTTAGCCTAAAATGGCCCGCCGCAGGCGATACCATCGAAATTTTAGTCGAAAATTTAAGATATAGTGCTTTTAACCAAATATAAATGAATATACTTTTATAAAATCACCTGTTAACTGAAAACTAGCATTTTCCTTAAGCCATATCCGATGCTCGTAAGGCTACGAGTATATCCTAGAGAGGAAATCCCGTAACAGAAATATCCGCCGCAGGCGGTAGCAAAACACGGACCTCGAATAATTTTTGGCGCAAAAGAAACTGAAAACAGGCGCTACCTTGATCAAGGCCGAGTCCGAAGAATACACTATCGGATCACATCCGAAGCAGGGCTGGGCACTTTTTTACGCAGACCGAGACCCGAGGCTTAGAAATTCCGAGACCCGAGACCAAGGGCGTGGCGAGACCGGCCTGGGAGGGGGGGGGGAGGGGGTAGGTAAGGGGGACCCTTA
>JNEY01000288.1:19341-33448 GCA_020875895.1 Aphelenchus avenae
CGAGGGAATTCTGCCTCCATTTCAAAAACCAAAAAATACAGAGCTAGAATATAAAAATACTTGTCTATCTCATCTGCATACAGTGCGTCCCATGTATCCCATAAGGTTAATGCAACTTACATGAACGACGTTATGACCTGGATTTAGGCCTGGTTCCACTGCCCGTTCACTCAAGTGGGTCTCTGCGCGGAGGGCACCTCCAGCTACAGCTTCCCCATGCTGATGGGTCACCAGAAAGCCGCTCAGATGGCAATCTTTGCCGAGAAGCTCACCGCTCGTGAGGCCGAGAGCTGCGGCTTCGTCGCTCACGTCTACCCGGACGCGACGTTCCGTCATGAGGCCGAGAAGCTGCTCGTCAAGTACCAACACCTGGCGCCGCAGGTTAGTACTCTAGGTTACGTTGAGCTCGGGTTGTAAGGAGTCAGCAAGCCCTGATAGCGCTACGGCAGGGGCGTAGGCAGGATTTCAGGATAGAGGTGGAGGGCGGGGACAGGAGCGGTGAGGGATGACCCCTAAAATAGGTCAAAGGGGTTGAACCCCCCCCCCCCTCCCCTCTAAAAACGGCCCAGTGCTTCGGCCTTTGCTATATGCAATTAACTAGGGTTACGGATGCGCTGCATCTTCTTCCCCCTCCATCTAGACGTGACTGCATAGGTCCTCTGCTCTCCTCCAGGCCCAGTGCGGTTTTCCCCGATAAATGTGCTGTCCCCCATGACTACTAAATAAGGTTGAACTTTAACCGATATGAACCTGAACACGGCTTTTAACGTACATCGTAGCGGTACCGCATGGGTCATAGAGCTATCGAAGGCATCGCTGCGTGGATGCTCGTACCAAGAGATCGAAACTTTGGGTGCCCTTACTTTCGTCTTAAAACTTTTAAAGCTGACACTCTCTGGTTTTGCATGCCTTATAACCGGCTATCCTACGATCCGAGCGGGGGTCGATGCGTGAAACTGTTTTGGAGACGGACCCCCACCAGCCGTTCAGTGCAAGAGGATGGATTCCAGGGCCGCATAAAAACGCCCCATAAAGGACAGGGGCGCATAAAAACGAGTAATTTCTGCGCTAGTTTTGACTATGTTGATGCATCCTTTCTGCAGATATCACCTGCCACGTTGCCGAATTTCGGAATACCTACGCTCGTTTTCAGTCCGTTCTCGCGACGAAGAAGCTCCTCCGTCCGGAAAACCTTCGCCAGGAGCTGATGGCGGTGAACAAGCGTGAGTTCGAAGCGCTCAGCAAGCGCTGGATGTCCGACGAGACGATGGAGTTCATGAGCAAGCGCTTCCTCCGCTCTAAGGTTTAACGACAGCTCAGTTAATCTTCACCTTTTGGACATTTATTGACCGTATATTCGGCTTGCGCACCAAAATAAACTCGTCATAACTGAACGTTTAAAATAAACGCTCGAAATGGATTTTAATGGACCATGCGTTTGAAAAGCTCGGAGTCCAAAAAAGGGAAGTACGAAAACCTTTGTAAATTAATTAAGTATGTTCCCTTTATTATTACGGCTTGACCTTACTGCAGTTACTATCGCGCCATAGGGTGGGAGTGCAAAGATGTTTACTTGGCCCAGGTTGATTTATGTTTGCCACCGACGCGCACAGCTAAGCCTTGTTGAATTTTCTCTTTCGTGCGTGTGCTTGCAGCATTTGGGCGCGTTCTTGAACGAGAAACGAGACGTGGTAGATGAAAGTAATTCCATGTTGGCCGCGGTAAGTTCAGAGCAGCCGGCAGTGGCCGCCTAAGCTCACGAGCGTGGCCAGATTTTGGAGGTTTGTCTTTTCTCATTCGTCCAGGTAATTGCTTCAGTTACACACGGATCAACAGAGCTTCAAACGTTGCATGATAATGCCAAATTTTGGAATATTTGGTACACTGGTTCAAAAGATACGATCATTTCTTTCTGTTAAAAATTCTGCTTCCCAGGGCGGCTTCGATCCGCACACTAACGGAGCCCAGTGCTGCTTGACTCGCCAGATCGGACGGGCTGGCGCGCACGCTTTCCCCTTCCGCGGTGCTATCGATCACAAGGCGCCCATGCGGCGGAAGTGGGACATTCAAGCGGGCGTCCTCGGAACAGTGTATTCGGCGGGCAGAGGCGCGAGAGAGGCTAGACAGCGAGCCAACCGAGGGTAGTTAAGAGGGAGACGCGAGACGGCTGGATGGAAAAAGACCGCGCGGTCTTTGGACTTTTCGCCGTGTGAGGACCTCCGTCCGCTTCCGCGGGCAGCTGTCGACCGCCGAGGCGCCCACGCGGCGGAAAGGTGGGAAATTGAACCGGAATGCGTCCCGAAAATAGTGCACTTAGCGGGAAGATACGCGAGAAAGGGTAGACAGTTGGGCGCGAGGGGACCCTCGACGAGGAGACGAGAGACGGCTGGGTGGCGAAAAGACCACACTGTCTTACAACTCTAGGTTCTGTGCGGACCTCACCGCGGAGCGACGATTACAAAGTGATGTAGGGCGCTGTTTTTAAGGCAAATTTCATCAACTACTTTTCGAAAGAAAAATGTTCGAGATTCAACTCTCCAAAGAAGCCTCCATGGACCTTTGCAAGCGGGTAAGTCCACAGATCGAGAAGCAAGCGAGGTGGATGCTGGACGTCATGCGGTCCGGAGACCTCACGCAGGGCAGCCCTCGGCGGCTCGTCAAACTGAAGAAGGTATGGGCGTCGAGCGTGGACCAGGGCCGAAATGCGCACCGCATCCTCTGGTCGAGGAAGAAGCTCCTCGTCACGGTGCACCGCGTGGTAGGCCATGATGAGTACGAGCGCCTGTACTAGTGACAGGCTTCGATTTTTGCTTTATTTTCCGGAGCGATCCGGAAAATAAAATGATCTCATAGCCGGCCTTCTCGGACCTCGAGGGCCTATTCCGACAATTACGGGGCTAGCTTCTACCGAATTTCAGTAATAAGAATTCGACATTTTTTCCTAAAATCGGGACAAATTAGACGATACAAACCAGAGCTGTAAACTCCTCAGTTACGGATTCCGATCCAATTCCAATGTTAAGAACAATTCCGATTTCAGAATAACGATGCTCGATGCCGATTCCCGATCGGCCCTGAAACGAAGTGTCCGGTGAATCTCCTTGAGGACGCGCACGATGATAACTCAGGAAAAGAGCGAAGAAATCGGACCGTTAGAAGTTAACAATGGAATGAGCCGCACGGGAGAAGCAAACATCGCACAAGTCTATTCTACCTCTATTTGTCCTTTACATCGGTATTTATTTCGATGTGAATCGTAAAATACAACATAAATTGTATGTGACATTGTTGAAAGAAAAATACAAGGTACCGTATGTGTGCACTTTGGTATGTGAGGAAGCTCTGACGTCCACCTTAGGCGACGCCAGTGTGCTTAAGCGTATCGGCGATGATCATGTCGGTGATGCTGTTCGTCAAGAACTGCACTTGGTCCGTATCTAAAGCACATAAATTAGCGTATGGCAGGGCCGAAGTCAAAGTAGACAAGCATGAGCAAGACTTGCCGGTAGCGCACGTTAGGTGGGGGTAGATGAGCTTCGTCTTGTCGACGATCTGCTGCTCGAACTTCTTGATTATGTACGTGGACGCGTTCTTGTAGTCGTTTTTGTCTGCAAGATAGGCAGTGAGGGACGCTCACAGAAAGCACTAGCGGAAACATGGAATGTTTCGCTCCGAAATTTTCCTCAATTCTTCTTGTACATTGCACGGCAGCGCAAAAGGGCAAAGATAAAATCGGTTCTTTTTTACACGACGAACACTTCGAGAAGACGTTAAGAGCACTAGTGTCGAAAGTAGGGCTCGTCGCAGGTAATGCCGATCAAGATCGAATTTTTACCTCCGATAGAGTCGAAACAGTGCGAAATTCCGTCGGTGGGCGTCTAGCGGAGGGTCATTTCCGTCGGATGCAAAATACGAAAATTCCTTTTCCGGATCGATTCCGAGCATCAGTCCCACCCCTGCTGTAAGCATTCAGGTTTTTAAACTTGTAAGTTCGAAATTCGGGACCGTGGCTATTGTAGCCAGCCACAGCCTACAGTGATTTGTTTTTTCTGGGTCGGACAGGTTCATTTCATGCTCCTGCGAGCAATGCAGTAAGGGTTCCGGGAATGCACTTTAGGTCGCCATCGTTTAGGCCTTCGCCTTCGACGGCTCCGAGTGTCGCTTAATGACCCATCCGCGCAAACAAGAGTACGTCCCCGGAGGCCAATCAAACCCTCGTTTCGGAGATCTGAGCCATGTGCGATGAACGCGCGGGAAACTTACAAACATAGTTCGGGAAGCAGGTCGTCAGCGGGATTACGGGGATCTTCTCCGCGAATACGTCCTTCTTGTTGAGGAAGAGGATGATCTGCACCTTCGCGAAGAGCGGATTATTGCCGATGTCTTTGAAGAGGTTTATTGCGTCTTGAAGGCGGTTCTGGAAACACATGCTCAATGCCATCGGACCAGGATTTTAGCGTACCGTTTCGTTGTCCTCCTTCATCTTCTGGTCGTATTCCGAGATAGCGGCGATAAAGAAAATGGCGTTGACATTGTCGAACACGTAGATCCACTAAATCAGCGGTATCATCACTGCAACCATAGACCTCCGAATTACACAGCGTATTTTATCGAACGGGATAGGATGCTGATTGAGATGAGGGATGATAATTCCCCAAGTTCAGTTCGAATCCGATTCGGATGGCGGAAAAAGCGAGCCTGAATTAACGAAAAAGGATTTCGGAGGTTTCAGATTCTAACTCTAACCTTAACTATAAAGCGCCAACCGGAGAAGGCCTCCCTTTTACTGCGAGGCAGATGGACGATGGCTGATATAAGGGTTTCCCGTCTTACTAAGAATTGAGTGTTCTTTGCGCACTTCCGATTTTTCGTGCCTGAAAGACCACTGTCTGCCTCTAATTTGACCAATGAGGCTAAGATGACCTCAAAGTGTTTGGTGCCTCGGAGATAACATTTTGCCTCAAAAATTTGTGTGCGCCTCTAAAATACTTTTTGTCTACGATTTTGAGTGCTTCAAAGTGTTCTGGAGGCATAATATTTTTTAGATCTGGCCTCTGCTCGTGTAGACGGTGAGAGAAGTGTTTGCCGGTCCTTAGACAGGGTATTGGTGCACTTCCGACATTTTGTGCCTGAAAGACCATCACTAATTTCCCTTCCAAATTTCTGAGTGCCTCCAAAATTATGTTTTGCTTCAAAATTTATGTGTGCCTCAAAAATTTTTTTTTGCTACAATTTCCGGGCGCTCCAAGACACTTGGCCTCGAAAAAAGTACTCTGAAGGCATAATATTTTTTGGAGCATGCTTCGGCTTAAGTCGGATACGATAAAAGTTTGCCGTTCCTACAAACAGGAGTTCTTTGCGCACGTTAGGCCTCTTGTACCCAAGAGCCATCGGCTGCCTCCAGACGATTTCGAGACGCTTCCGTTAAGGAGTGCCTCCAAATTTCTGGGTGCATCGAAAGTGCAAAAATTGACGGCAACGATCTTCCCTTACAGTCCCCGTAAATCTAGTCGCTTCCCCCAAACCGAAATTGCCAGCTAGCCAGGCATGTGGACTCCTAACCTAAGACCATATTTAAATAGTAACCACAAAGCAAGTATTTTCAATCCGCATAGCAATAAATTCGAGCAAGAAGCAAAAAACCTAGGCATGAGCTTCCCAAATTTTAGAATTTTTAGAATTAGAAAAAGGACCGACTGAAAATTAATTCCCCGGTCGAAGTATTGGAAACAATAGGGTAATAGGTAATGTGAAAAGCAAAGTAAAACTATTTTGGAGGAAAATGTTTCGAAATCAGCTATGTGTCGAGTCTACTGATGCACTATCAGTTCGACATACACCCGTCGTTTCTCGGAACCTGTAAAAGCGCTTACCTTTCTCCTCTCCGACCGCTGTCCGGCGACATCGATTATGCTGAAATTAAACGTTCCTGAACACGTCCAGGAAACACATGAGGTCGGATGTCGGAGGTCCCAGCGACCGACCTCGCATTTATGGAAGCTTAAGCTAACCTCAGCTCCATGTTGTTGTAGACGTATCGCAGCTCATTAACGCCGATTGTTTCCGTCCGCGCGTAGAGGATGTCCTCCTGCGTGGGCAGGTAATCCTTCTGGATGAGCCGATCCAGGTCATTCAGGAAGCTAAATTGTGTTGTTGCTCAATTTCCCGAGGACCATGCTCACTATTTAGCGCAATCGATGAGCTGGAATTCGCTGCGCCGTTCGTACGCCTGCTGGATCACTTCCGTCGCCCATAGCCTCTTGACGGCCTGATGGATGGATTCGGAGAGCTCGTCCATTATCGCGCGACCTCTGCCTACCCTCAGGATGAGCTCGGCGTCGTCCTAAAGCGAGCCGATGTCGCTGTGGTCATTCATGCTCAGTTTAATCAGAGTGTTCTCTCTGGGCAGTGTCATAGCGGTCTAACAAAAATATTAAAAAAATGTTTTTCTCCTTTCCAAAGCAAATTGTAAAACGAAGCATTTCAAGACAAAATTGAAATACTTTTCTGTTTACGTATCAGCTCGAACCGTGTATTTTATCGGCAAACAGAAAACCTTTGAAAGGTAATTTTTAAACTTTTTAATAAAAAATTTTTTATTTGAAGTATAAAATTTTTTGAAGTATTTTTTGTGGTTTTAATTTTCAAATTCACATTTTCAAATATTTAATATTGCAATGAAGATGTAAAAAGTAGAAACAAAAATACATAAATTCGAATTCAGAAATAAAATTAAAAAAGACTAAAAAGTTTCGATTAAATCATAAGAGCGATGACCTTACTGGGCCATGGTTTGTCAAACATGCCGAACTTGGAAACGGGCTGCTCGGCATGAAGTGAGCGGCGCTTACCGCCTAATTTGACTAAGGTGCTTACCGTTCTGTCCATTGGCATCGTGAGGCCGATGGTCTGCGCTCCTTCGATGAGCTGCACCACCGATTCGAGAATGTTGCGCAGGATTAGCGGCCTCTTCGAGCGCAGCTCGTCCTGCGAGAACCCGTTCAAATGGATGATTCTAGAAGGATCCACACTGAGTCTAGCCAGAATACTGAGGACTTACTTCATCTGCTTGAGCACTGTACTCTTGCCGGATTCTCCAGGACCTGAAATCAGCAAATAAGAACTAAATGCGGGTTGTGTTTTCGTATGCTTGCCACGCACTAAAACGCAAAAGGTTTGCTTCATCAGAAAAGCGACACTAGGGCTGGGGAAACATCGGCTTCTGTCTTCGATCTTCGGCTTCGGTCATAATGACCGAAGGAACCGAAGGTTTTCAATGGTTTCAACAGGCTCCCTGCAGGCGATAGCAGCCAAATTTTAGTCGAGAATTTGACTGAAATTTTGCTCTGGTGGAGCCTAGCCTCGGGCCATAACGGCTCACGTGAGCAGCGTGCATTTTCTGGGCACTTCGTATGAATGTTTTGCACACCTTCAGCTTCGGCTTCGATCTTCGAATTTTTTCGGCTTCGGCCTTCGGCTTCTGTTGTAAATTGTATCTTCGCTTCGGCTTCGCCTTCGGTCCGTGAACCACAGGGTCCCCAGCCCTAGTAGCCACAACGCTTCTAAAGGTAGCATGCATAACTTCCCCGTTCCGGCAAGCTAAGCATGCTTCTCGGAAAGGACGTGTTGACAGCGTTGGTTTCACTCTAGGACGCAAAGAAGCTCAACACGACTTAGAATGAACCTTCATTTACATTTATTTCTTAACGTCGGAAATTTGTTTTTTTTAATAAAAAAGACTAAATTTCTGAATCCTTACAAAAATCCCAAGGTATGAGAGACTTTTCGCTTAGGCGGAAAGTTCTGACCTGCGGAAGACCAGCCTCATTAACTTAGTCTCTTGGTCACGATCATTTAAGTATTGGGAGAATTTTCGTCTGCAGCGATTGCACGAACGTTCATTGTTGTCTATGCGACTGAAATTGTCTGCTTTCCTGCCCATGGCTATTAGCCGGACCGTTGAGGTCGCAGAACGCGCAAATAAGCTCTGTCATTAACCCAGGCCGGATGCGAAGAAGGCGAACGTCGGGACTAATAAAGGCTTACGGGCTCCTCGGGTAACGTCGGCTTTATGCAGGCTGAACCATGCTAGAAGCGGTAGAGGCTTAGAAAACTGCTAGGTCTACGAAGCCGAACGTCGGGACTAATAAAGGCTTACGAGCTCCTCGGGTAACGTCGGCTTTATGCAGGCTGAACCGTGCTAGAAATGGTAGATGCTCAGAAAATTTCTATGTCTATGAAGCCATGGGCGGATGGGAGTATAACTGAATTCGGATGCCAAAAGACCTAAGTTTCCGCACAGCAAAACAGCGAATTCTTAACTTGGATTCCAAAATTCTAACAGCCATTGTGTGAGGGGAACGCCCAATGGACTAAAATCCTTCCGTGGAAGACGAAACCATACCCAATAAGAGCAACTTGACAATGTTCTGCATCGCCTTCTGCTCCCGCGCCAGCTGCTCGTCGATGCTCTTACTGATCCGAGCTGCCAACCTCAGCTCTTCGACGGTTCGCGGTGAGAAGGTCGTTGAGGTAGGCGACATGCATGGCGACGACTGAGGAAAGCCGTTCATCACGTCCATTTGCGTCGGAGAGAGACACTTACCTAAAAAATACCGATACTCCTCAAGCTGTGGCTCTGATATATGCAATTACGGATGCTAAGTCTGCGTACACAGAGGAAACCACCGCTGGCCAAGGACGCTAAAACGTTTGGGCAAAGACCTTCTTAGGCCTAATATAAGCACACAGGCCTAAGGCAAAATTTATTTGTCCCGGACTAGCAGGATATACAGACCGTAACTAGGCTTTAAGAAACAGGAAAGACTCTAAGCCTAAGCTTACGGCGCTAAAAAGTGCCAAGCCTAGGAGTGCTAAGCCTAAAATGGAAGCCTAACCATGTCAAGTTGGGCTGACCGAAGCTATATGCTATAGATTAGGCCCCAGCCAAGATATAACAAGCCTAGGCCTAAGAATCCCAAGCCTAAGCTGATTAACCGAGAATTTAGTGCGAAGCCCATTAAGCCAAAGAGTACCGCCGTTATCGTAGGCATAATGTTGCCTACAAACATCGTACACCTCCTCCTTACATGGGCTCTTCAAATTTGGAGCGAAAAACACATTTTTGCATGCACACTTTTACCTAATTGTCGAAAACATGCCTAATTGTCGTACACTTACCCTCGCCACTCATCTGCGGCTGCTGGTCCACGACGATGTGATGCTGCGACTGGTGCTGGTGGTGCGCGGCGGCGTTGGCCGCTTCGGCCGCCTTCTCGGACGCCACGTGCGCTCCTACGGGAATCGGCGTCGCGTCCACGACGGGCTGAATGAGCGCCGTCCGCTGCGAGCTCAGACCGCAATTGCCCATCGTCTCGCTTCCTGGGCTGTCTTCGACGTTTCCGGCCTTGGCTCGCCGGTTGGGCTGTAATCAGCGCGGAATTGGACCGTCTTTTTCCAATTAACCACCACTTGGATGCCGCCACGAGACGCGCCACGCGGATGCCACCGGCGGGCGGTGGCCGCGAGACACACGCGCAATTAGGTAGCCACCGGTAGCAGACAGCTGCAGGTTGGGCGGAAGGTGGCTTAGGCCACGTAGCCAGGGATGAATTGGACTTCAGGTACCCCGCTAAGAGTAGTCTGCCTGATCTGTGCTAATTTAGGTTCATTGAATCAGAGGTCCAGGACGCTCGAGGGCGTTCAGGATAAGAAAAAGCACTGAAGGCAGGAAATTGTCTGGATTGGACGTTGTTGCGAAACCTTCCGGAATTCGAGTGCGTGAAGCCTTATTAGTGGTACTGCCAGCGTACTTTGGGCAACCTACTTATTAGGCTTATAGTAACGTTGCCCTGAACATACTTTCAAAATTATGTGCCTAAAATTGAATCGGAAAATCATCTAAAACTGATAGCAAGCATAGAAAACTGAAAATTTCTTATAACTAAACATTACGATGAAAGGCATCTGTAATGACGGAACCTACCGCGGAGGTCAGGTACCTGCAGCCTCCTTGAGTTACGTAAAATTCGTAACTGCTTGAATCTCGGAACGAGAAGACAACCTGAATACTTCAAATTCAAGTGCAACCTCGTCAGCCAGTGCTGGGAAACAGGTAATTGCGGTCAGTAACTGACGACGCTTGCGTGAAGAGCAATTAGAGCCATATAGACGTGGGTTTAAGGTGTTTGCATAGACTTGTAGGTCACGACTACAAGGCCGCGAACAGTCAAATACGGCTGCGGTCAGCGTCAGCAATGAAATGCTATTTGCCGTCGCATGAAGTGATTCGAGCTTCAAAGTTGATATTTTGCGCACATTTCCGCACGCATGCGTCGCAATGGGCCACATTAAGCCATGGGTAAAAGACCGCGTTTTTGGCAAGTTTGTCGATGTCTCAATGGGCTTATTCCATGAGTGACTGGACTAACTTGTGAGTTGGTATTTATCCAGCTGTTCGCATTAATGCTGCTACGCTACGACATCCGTTACCGCCTAATTGTCCAGAAGGGAGAAGAGGGCGCAGTTTGAGGTATTGCACTGCATTGCAAAATTCGCCCTTTTTTGAGAAATGGCGTCAGCGCTCGGTGTTAGACGGACAATGAAGGAAGGAAATTATCTAGATCCCGGGCAGTCATTATATCCTCCGGGATTCCGTTAGTCGCTCGAATACATTTGTTGACGTTTTCGTCTAAACCGACTGGCGTAGCGGTTTCGGATTCTCACGAGGCCATGACGAATTCAGAGCGATAATGGAGGTAGAGAGGCTCTCTACCCTCCTTCGCTGTGTAAGAGAGAGCGACTGTTTTGCGGGCTTGATCAGCCTCGGGTTGGCCGAATGTCGTCTAGCTACTGCAGAAATCTACCGCTAGAACTGTTCGAAAAACGTGCTATTATTAGCGCTTTTGCTTGGAGTGCACGGGCAGTTGCAACGTAAAACTGCAACGTCCAAAGAAAAGCAGAACATTGGGCACCACGGACGCAATGACGCAGTAAAAAGCGGCATTAATCAGGAGTCAGCTGAAGCAGTGAATTCAAAATAGTGATAAGAGGCGAAGAAACACAAGCAGGTGCGCTTCAAGCGTTATCAACACGTTTGGGTCGGATATCAAAGAGCAAGGCTGAGTTTTCTTTAGCTTACTCGCTAAAAGCACAGACGGATATTCGCACAAACAAGGCCTTAATGAGCCAGAGGAGAGGCGACTCAAAGCGGTAGTTCCCTATTTATCAAACCGGCGCAGGCACATCCGCTCTTGGAAGCGCCGAACATTCAGGAAACCCACTAATTGTTGGCGACCGTCGAACGTTAAGGACACGACAATAGCTGGTTATAATTCCACGATTCCATTGTCCCATACGGAGTCAGTTTTTTAAGTCATGCCCCCCCCCCATAATCTCAAAATCGGGTTGCCCCCCCCCCCCCACCATACGGTATGACGACCGCCGGTGGGATGCTGAACGTATGTTTGGACGTAAAAGAAGGCTACCGACGACTACGTCTAATAACATTCGATAGGCAAATGTCAACAATCGATGGAACGAATACCTTCGGCATTCCGGCTCACGTCACGCACGGCACGATATCCTATTTAGACCACTCAAGCAGAAAGTCGCTCATCGCTTCTACAAGCGTCGTCTCGACGCATATCGTGACCACGCGGCTTGTAGCGGTAACCGAGGCGAGATTACTAGCAGCCAGGCGTAAGTATGGGTTACGGGTCGCCGCTGGCTGGCCGTGTTGTGGTGGCATGCAAGGTACAAATTAGCGAAGAACTTGCGTGGCCATTCTCAGTGGCGGGCCTAATGGCACGCCAAGTTCAAAGCCCTTGCGTAAGGTCCAAGGTCCTTGCTATGGCGCCCGGGGCACTACAAGTGGCGGTATCGCCTGATGACTGCCTAGTGGTCTCTGACATTCGTAGTCAAAGATCGATGTTGGACCGCGACGAATAATCGACTTTCTTCGCAAAAATATGGGACAAGATTGTCCTCGAAGCGTTCATCAAGAAAAATGATTGCTCATTGAGGGGAATTGCGGGGAAAACAGTTGCGTGCCGCGCCGTACAATAGCATGTTCTGTTTTTTTTAGTCTACAACAAGAAGTTTGGCCCGGTTCGGTGCACGACTAAATCGTTTTTTCGGGGACATTTCACGCCATTTTTGAACAGCACTGGAAGAGTAAGCATGCCACGGTCTGTCACTGATGAGTCAGAGCGTACGGAGAACGGCCAGCACTACACACGGGGTACAGGTCAATAACCCCAAAGAACTGGCTATTTAAGACAGGAAGACGTAAAGATGAATGATGTGCTGCAAGTCCTTTCCAGTGCCCTCATTTTCGGACTTCCTCTCCGTCGAGATCCTATTTGCGTGCTTTTGTCTAGGATCAGGATGAGGAACGATGAAGGATGTGATATCCGGAGAAGAGCATGCGAGTTTTGCGTAAGCTGGACTGCGACGCGATGCACTGCGCGTGTGCCCATGGAGAACGCGTTCGTAGCGAATTTTAAACCACATTAGAAAGCACAAGATTTTGGAAAAGCATATGTCGGACAGCTTTTATGAATTCTTTACGATTGAATGAATGCTTTGAAGTCTGAACTCGCGGATTTTATTCCGAATTCTGAATTAGAAAACGGTCGGAATTCTGACGTCGGGAACTATGAATTCTGAGGCACTCCTTCATCGTATACAAAAGCAAATCTTGCGGCATGCTGCGGCCGAGACTAGGGCAGAGGACCCCTCGGGTCAGGAACGAAGCCGAGTTCCCAGCCCTAGTCGAGACTAAGCACGAAGGGCAAGCCCCCGAAACTCCGCATGCAAGGAGCGGCTTCCTCGTTCTCCGCCGTGAAAACGCATATACCTAATACGTACCTATACACAGGTAAAAACTTCTCCTGCGAGCATCGAAGCGTCGAATGAGCTACGGCATCCGTTTAGCGGAATAGCGGCGCGCGAAAGTGCGTCGCACTTGCGCCGCATCCTCGCGGTTTGTCACACCCCGGCGGGTTTCCGCCAATTACCGGATTAACGGTAACGTCGTCGGTCGTCGACGGGGACGGCGCCGGATACCGCTAAAGTCCCCCGGGGAGACGCGCGCTTACGCAGGAAGGAGCCTGTTGACGAGGGCCTGAGCCATCCAGGCGACACCGGGAAACGATCGAGCAGTGGATCCTGGTCTGTCCCGGGAAGGGTTTCGCCACTCGCCAGGTAATCGACGCTGGCGGCGATTCCCGGGATTTTCCAGGTGCGCCTGGCTCAGGAACTAACGACGACGGTAATTACACCGTTTCGACGGCGACTATCGATCCCGAAGAGTGCAAATTTTGGTGGAAACAAGCGGAATGAGTAAGCAATTTGGCTGTCGTAATAGCCACTAATTTCCCGATAATTAGCCTTGTTTTGCGCGTCGAACTTTAGGGCTTGATTAGCTCTCGGAGGGACGTCGACTCTCATATGCCGACGACGCGAATCATCGATGAGCCACCCGATCGTTCTAGCAACGGCTAGCCTTCGAGGCATGGCGAAATTAGTTGCCTATGATTCTGATCCGGCTAATGTCGCGTCCAGAGTCTTTGGAAAGCCGTTATGAAATGCTAGGTGATGTTAAGGTTAGGCATCACTGGGTTCCCTCCTGCCATGTCATCCAGTGCCATTTTTCTGGACAGAAAAGTCACGAGGTGCGAGGAACGGAGCTTGACCGGCGTCGAATTTTCGCCGGTTTGGTGCGTCCATCCGTCCTCCTGTCATTTTAGGGATATAGTGTGAAAATTCTGAATCACGAAACGACAATTATTTTCTCAGAGCGGACAAAATACTACGGAGGAGAGGTCAGAAGGGAACGGATGGCTCAGGGATGAGTGCCCTAAGCCTAAAATACATGAAGCCGAACATGCACCAAAAACTTAACACTCTTTCGGCCCTTACCTTAACATTTCCAGCAAGTAAGCAAGTTATTGTTGCTGCGAAACGTACCGCTATATACCGCTATGTCACCGGAAAAACCCGTTCGAAACCTTCTCGAGTCCTATATCCTATAAGATATCCTACAAGAAATCAATAGTAGAAAATCATGCCCCATGTCCATTTTTTGCCCCCCCCCCCCCATAAT
>JNEY01000288.1:75536-96809 GCA_020875895.1 Aphelenchus avenae
ATCATGCAGAAAATGACGTCGTAAGAGCCCTCAGTTTCTTCATCTGACTACCTAGGAGCCTACTAGGAATCTTTGAACCAAATAACGTTTGAATTTAGCGGCGTCGATCGCATCAAAGACGGTATGAGCGATAAGTGCGCCATCGTTCTTAACGCTTTTGCCCACCTGATCGGAGGCATAGTAGTCGGCTTCGTAATGAGGTAAGCCTGCAAGATCCGAGCGTTCACAAGCCTGCGGGATTTAGCTGGCAAATGACCTGCGTGACGCTAATCATCGTACCGTTCGTACTGATCTCTCTGTATGCGTCAGCGAAGGTAAGTAAACCCGTCGGTGGTAAAGATCGAAGTACGTATTACGGCTCGTACCGTCAGTATGGTATGGAGGGTGGAGAGGGGGGAGGGGGTCCAGTGCGGCAGTTCAGTACGGGTTCGGTGTCCTGGTATTCTATCACCAGTACGGGCCATAGTAAGGCCACACCGTGCCGTATTACGTCCCGTACTTCCTGGCCGTTTTAACGTATGGCAGGACTGTACGTGAGGTCAGCAAGGTACAAGGGGGAGGGTCTGCACGAACTGTCATTTCTATCCATTTTTATAGTGTAAACCTTGGAAAACATTCGGTTTTTTGGACTTGGTCCGAATTTCCTAAGCCAAAATGCACGGATTTCCGAAGTTACGACTCCTAAGTCCGATCACAGCCCTGATGATAAAGTACGATACACGCAAATTAGGCGAATTCTCCCGCGTCTCGCAAGCAGATGAACGCATATGCCGACGCAGGTTCTGTCGCCGAAGAGGTCATAAACGGCATTCGGACGGTGACCGCCTTCAACGCTCAGTACTTCGAGATCTCGAGGTATGGTCGACGAAAACGCTAATCCAATGCTCTGCCGCCATAGGTACGAGAAGTTCGTAGCTTACGCGAGGAAGATGGGTATTCGCAAAGCGTACGTTACGAGCTTCTTCTCGGGACTCTACCTTATGTGCCTGTTCTGCTCGATGGGCGTCGCGTTCTGGTAAGCCACTACTCATATCACATCTCGTTCCCATTGACGTCACTGCACATGCCCCATCTCCCCAGAAGTCTACCCTCCGACAGCCCCCCTATGGTTATGTTAAAAACAGTGGCCAACGTGCTTCCATGTAAGGCCTATTGTGCAAGGAGAGAGCCCGGCCTAGGAAGTAACATAACGTAGAATAACACGCCCCAGTCGCGGCTAGGAAAATTCGTCGTAAATTTGACGAAAATCTGGAGGAAAGACGATGCTTGGAGCCTTCTGATCGACGCCGTAGACAGATTTAACGTGGCTTCTTATTCAAAGCTGCTTAGCGTGACCAGGCGCCAAGGTGTTTACTTAAGTGTACTTTTCCAGGTTCGGATCATCCTTCGTCGTTGCCGGCTACTTCACGCCGGGCACCGTGTTTGGTGTCTACTGGGCCGTAGTGATCGGCGTCCAGCGTCTCGGGCAGGCTATTCCGCAACTCAACGTCATTGTTTCCGGCAAGCTTGCAGCAGGAGAGATTTTCGAAGTTATCGACAGGGTACGCGACCTACCCAAAAGCAGTTTCCAGTGGCTGGTTTAGAGGCCTAAGGTGGATAGCAGCGACGCGAAGAGCAGGAAACTAGACGACGTGAAAGGACGGATCGAGTTCAGCGACGTTCACTTCCGATATCCGTCGAGGTCGGACGTCAAAGTGCTCAACGGAGTGACGTTCAAAGTACGCCTATGCAGGACCGCTACTTTACTTTATTCCGCAGTGTGATTTTTTATAATTTTTGCAGGTCGAGCCAGGGCAATCCGTCGCATTGGTTGGGCATAGCGGCTGCGGCAAATCGACTATTGTCAGCCTACTGATGGCGTTCTACCAGCAGGAGTCCGGAAAGGTCAGTTCATGGCCGCGCATGCGTAGGAATCATGCGCATGCAAGCATGCTAGATAGTGAGGGCTGAGGCCTGGGCAATTTGATGCCGGGACACCGCCTCAAGCTGTACAGAGTGGCCGGGGATGGGCCTGGGTTTAAACCAGGCCGCGGCGCCAAAGGTCCAGACCCGGAGCTCCGAATGAGATAAATCCGCGTCGACCTGTTTAACTGCCTTGTAACGAGCTGATATTTCCTTTTGTTACGGTTTTGAGCGGATTGGCTTTCAGATAAAGCTGGACGGTGTCCCCCTCTCGGAGCTCAATGTCGAATGGTTGCGTAACACCATTGCGCTCGTCTCCCAAGAGCCGGTTCTCTTCCACACGACCGTCGAGATGAACTTGAAGATGGGCAAAGACGACGCTACCCGAGAAGAGATCGTTGACGCATGCAAACAGGCCAATGCGCACGAATTTATCGCAAAGCTACCCGAGGTTCGTCGTCTTAAAAATGAACACGCCAATTAATAGGATCTCAGCGGTCTTACAAAAAAAGAGAACTCAATCAAGCGTAATTTTTAACCAAATTTCCGAGTTTGTGAAGAGATTTTGGCTCTTTTCATATAGCACAACAAATTTAAAAAAAGGAAAATTAAAAATGAAAAACGAGTATAAATTAAAAATCAGACGCTCACTTAGGGCTACCAAACGGTCATCGGAACAGGTGGCATCGCACTTTCGGGTGGCCAGAAGCAGCGGATTGCCATCGCCCGAGCCCTCATCCGAAACCCGCGAATCCTCTTGTTGGACGAAGCGACTAGCGCTTTAGACGCTGAGTCGGAAGTGCTGGTGCAGGAAGCGATCGAGAAGGTAGGGCGCAGTTTGACCCCGCTGGATCTTGGTCAAGGTCCGTGCGTCACCCATATAAATTGCAAGAGCTTTTGAAGAGACGCTGTGGTGGAGTGGCTGCTTTTGCGCACGACCTTTTGAATGTTTTTCGAGTTTTGCTTTCTTTTTGTTTAACTTCCCGTAGTAACAAGTCACCATTAAGAGTCTAAGCAATGCGTCGGGGCCAGGGTTCGGATTGGGCCGGCCAGTCTCTAGTCTTGGCCAAATTCAGGCTATTTTTGACCATGTTTTATGATCGAATTACCTCCTAATCCCAATTGCAACTTTTTTAATTGCGAATATTTTCTCTGTAGAAAATCAAGGAGCTTAAAAGGCCAGAATTCTGGCATCTAGAAAAAGTACCAAAGAGGAACCAAAGCAAGTTCCATGATTAAAAAAAAGAAAAATTGCTTTAAGGTCCGGGGCCGGGCCTGGGCAGGTCCGGACCCGAGTCTTGCCTGGCCGGGCCTAAAATGCAGGCGGGATCATGAAAAATCAGGCCCGTGTCGGGCCCACCAAAGTCGGCCCTATTCCGAACCTATTCTTGACTTGGGCAAACAAAGGATACTTTTTTTGCTAAAGGGGAAAAGTTCACTATCAGAAGTTTCACGGTATTGGCACACGAGAAAAACGTTTAAAAAAGTCTTGGACCTTCCAGGCTAGCTCCGGTAGGACAACGATCACAATTGCCCATCGTCTATCGACTATTCGCAATGCGGACCAAATATTTGTCTTTGACAATGGGCGAATTATCGAATCCGGAAACCACGAAGAACTTATGGAGCGCAATGGATCCTATCATCAAATGGTCCACATGCAGGAACTCTCTCATGATCTCGGCTCGGACGAGGAAGTCTTTAAAGGCGTGTGTTCAGAAATGAGGGGTAGAACATACTCGACTTTTCTTAGAGGATTCAACTCCGTTCGAGTTCCGTCGCCGGTCGACCAAGCGGCGCTCATCTCCAATGAAGCGTCGTGTCTCTTGGAAAGACGGACGTTCGGGCGAAGAAGAAGACGACGTGCGGTAAGCATATTAATATCTGTGACATTGAAGCGCTGATCTGATGTGCATAAAATTTTCGTATTTGCGTGATACTCGCGCTTGATTCGGCGGGTTTCTATGATGCATTGCCATGTTAGGTTTGGGTGGAACGTCCAAGACGCAACATTAGCGCAGCCAGAAACAGCCATTCAACGTGCAACGCAGTGAACATGCATGTTGAGTGGTACCGCATGCAGAAGCATGCATGCGGGACTAAGTGGTACCGCATGCAGCCGCATAAATGGTACCGCATGCTAAAGCATACTATACGCGGAAGTCAAACCCAGCACTTGCTTGCATCGGGTAGAGGGGCGGGGTAAAATCCGCATACGATAACAAGCCGGAACGTAGAAAGAGAGTAAAAGCAAAGAGAATAATCACTCGTACGGTACTCCGCATCGTACCGGCCCACCTCGTTCCATACTCCGTACCGTTCAGTACAGTACGGCACGGCAGTACGGGCCGTAAACGGTAGGATACGATACCAGTACAGGCCACACTAGTGCTAAAATGGGGAAAACTGAAGCCGTACTGTACTCCCTACTAGCCTACCCTATCAGCTCCGGAAGCCGTACTGAGCTGACCCATCCTTACCGGATGGGTCGGCACTACGGTACGTGCACGGATGTACCATCTGTACGCTTGCCGATCTTTAAAAAAAAGAGTGATCTAGCATCACCTTTGTTTCTCTCAGGGCTCTTGGTTTTTCAGAAGATGCATTGGTACTTGATTAATATTCATTTCTTGAAAATGCCAGAATCTTACGTTTCAGTGTGGATCCCTCGAAGGCAACGAAGTCGAAACCGAGGGCATCGCTGATCGACATTCTTCGCTTCTCGCGTCCCGAAAGGACGCACATCATCGTAGGCGTCCTTTTTGCCGTCATCCGCGGAATGGCCTGGCCCGTGTGGTCTGTCATCTACGGCCGAATGTTCCTGGCACTGTCCCAGACGACCGTCGAGAACGCGAAGGACATGACGGCTGAGTACGTCCTCAGCTCGATTGCGTTTCTGGTGCTGGGCATCGTGTCGGGAACGACCGGATTCGGCTCAGGTGCACTGCTCGGGATCGTCGGTGAACGAATGACGATGCGTCTGCGGATGGAGGTCTTCAAGGTAAGCGTAACGTGAGTTGGCATGCGAGGGCCAGGCACGGCTTCAGGCTATCTAGTGCCGTGGACACAGGGGAATGCATTGACTTGGGCCACAGTGCTATGCATGGTTCCGAACAGTATTAACATGGTGATCGGATGCACGATAGGAGTGCATTGTACCGGACCGCATTTGAATGTGTGATCCCGGATCGCAGACGTGCCTGGTCCGGACTGCAAGTGGAATGCGTAGCCCCATAAAGTATTGCATTCTGCGGGAGGGACCGCAGTGGAGTGTGTTGTCATTGACCACACTAGTAGATTATTTGGCTCCTGACGCACCGGATGTGTGGTCCCGGACCGCAATGTACGGACCGCACCGGATAGTTTTGTCCCGGACCCCATCGCGTTGTGTGGTCCCGGACCGCTATGCGTTGTGTGGTCCCGGACCGCAATGTACGGACCGCAATGGACTGCAAGGTCCCGGACCGCGTGTACGAACCGCACTGGATCGTCTGGTCCCGGACGCAATGTACGGATCGCAGTGGATCGTCTGGTCCGGACCGCACATGATTATGTTTTCCTGAACCGCAATGTACGGGCTCCATCGGATTGTGTGGTCCCGTACCGCAATGTACGGACCGCACTGGATTGTGTGGTCCAGGACCGCACTGTACGGACCGCACTGTGTAGTCCCGGACCTCAATGTTCGGACCGTACTGGGTTGTGTGGTCCCGGACCGCACTGGGTTGTGTGGTCCCGGACCGCTATGGGTTGCGAGGTCCCGGACCGCTATGGGTTGCGAGGTCCCGGACCGCTATGGGTCCTGTGGTCCCGGACCGCTATGGATTGTGTGGTCCCGGACCGCTATGGGTTGCGTGGTCCCGGACCGCTATGGGTTGTGTGGTCCCGGACCGCTATGGGTTGTGTGGTCCCGGACCGCTATGGGTTGTGTGGTCCCGGACCGCTATGGGTTGCGAGGTCCCGGACCGCTATGGGTCCTGTGGTCCCGGACCGCTTCGAACCCATTGGTTGTTTAGTCCCGAACAGCAATGAACTGCGTGGTCACGAGCCACAATGGGTTGTGTGGTTCCGACCGCTATGGGTCGTGTGGTCCCGGACCGCTGTGGGTCGTCGTGTGGTCCCGGACCGCTATGGGTCGTGTGGTCCCGGACCGCTAAGGGTTGTGTGGTCCCCGACCGCAATGTACGGACCGCAATTGATTGTGAGTCCCGGTCAGAAATTAACTTCGTGGTCCCGGACCACAACGGATTGTGTGGTCCTACGGACCGCACCGGACTGTGTGGTCACGGACCACAGTGAATTGTGTGATCTCGCACCGCAGCAGATTGTGTGGTCCAGATCACAGTGGATTGTGTGGTCCGAGCCGCAGTTGATAACATGGTAACGGACCGCACTGGGTTGCGTGATCCCGGACCGCAGCTTAATTTTGCCTTAGCCTTAGCTGCACGAGATTAGGAGCTGCACCATCACTCTTTCCTTACAGAACATTCTGCGGCAAGACGCTTCCTTCTTCGACGATCCTCGTCATTCCACCGGGAAGCTGACGGCTCGACTGGCATCCGACGCTACGAATGTTCAAGCCGTACGCCAAACCTACCCTTTCGTAGAGCTAGACTTGTGCATTTTAAGGCAATCGACCAACGCCTGGCGGAGGTGCTTCAAGGCGTCGTCTCGTTGTTCTGTGGCATCGGAGTAGCATTCTACTTCGGCTGGAATATGGCACCGATCGGGCTAGTTACTGCGATTTCCTTCGTCATCGTGCAGATTTCTATTTCTCGGTACCTCAAGAGACGCGGCGTTAAAGATGCGGAAATCGTCGATGAGGCTTCAAAGGTAATCTAGCAATGTACTGCCTCTTGATTGGTTAGGAGACGCCATGATCTTCGTGCGATATTTGTATTTTGGATAGTGTTTGTCACAAATACCTGAATATTGGTTTAAAAACCTGAAACCTGAATCCCAAACCGAAACACGGTCGGGAACTGTCAGAAAATCTGAATTCATATGCAGCCCTGGTTGCACTATGAAACAGAATTTCCTCTATCATGGATGGTTTTTCATCTTAAAGATAGAGTTCGGGTGGGTTTAGATCGCGGCGGAAGCCGTCGAAAACGTCCGCACCGTACAAGCGCTGAATAAGCAGAAGCACATGCACGAACTGTTCTGTGCCGCGTCTCACAAGCCTCACAAGAGGGCGATGGTCCGAGGTAAGTCAACTGTAGGAGCGCATACCTAATTATTCGGAACTCGGGTTGCAGTGTGACTCCATATACAAGTGGTTTAGGTCTATGGCAGGCCTTCTCCTATGCGCTTTCGACGGGCTTCGTTGCCTTCAACTTCACCATTACCTACCTCGTGGGAATGCTCCTCGTTAGAGGCGGCTACACGACGCCGTTCACCGTATTCCAGTATGCATTCAGCGATACAGCCTGCTAAGATCTCTCTTCTGTCGTATTTAGGGTCATCGAAGCTCTCAATCTGACCAGCTTGACCGTCATGACCGCAGCAGCCTTCTTCCCGGAGTACCTTCGCGCAAGGATCGCTGCCGGCATCATGTTTTCGATGAAGGACCACAAGCCGAAAATTGACAGTTTATCGGAGCAGGGCATCGTCAAAGTAAGCTCTAACATTAGGCACTGGGCACCCGTCGTTTTCATGCTCGTACCCCGCCATTGTCCGCCATAGTCATGAGTTCGGTCGTACCGTGATGTCAGGGTAATCCACGCAGATACCGTTTGTTTTCCGTTTCCTTTTCGGGGCTGACCCTACCCTATGTTGTTGTCGTTCCGCGAAACGTAAATCGAACCGCGTCTTTGTTCGTTCTGTTCTGACCTAACTAACGTGCCGTTTTCGTTGCGTAATCGGCACTGAATAACATGGCAGTACGGGACGGCAGCGAATCTTGGTTAACTGCCACCCTCGTTTTACCGTTTCCCACATATTTAAGCTACTAGACCTCTACAAATCCGCTTTTTCCAGCTATTTCTGGCTCATTTTTAGCCTATCGAAGGGACCGTCGACTTCAACCAGGTTAACTTTGCGTATCCAAACAGCCTCAAGTCGATGGTACTTAATGACTTCGAGCTAGCGGCGCTTTCGGGGAGGACGATTGCTTTAGTGGGACCGAGCGGTTGCGGAAAGTCGACGACGATGCAGCTGCTGGAGCGGTTCTACGACGTCATGTCGGGCAGCATTGTAGGCAATATTCTTGAAGTCTGCGCCTCTGTGAGCCGGTTGATTTAGCAAATCGACGGCGTAGACATTCGTCACTACAACATCCGACATCTGCGGGCATCCATGGCGCTTGTCGGACAGGAGCCGACGCTATTCGACGTCTCGATTCGGGACAATATCGCGTACGGAATGGAGAGCGTGTCTCAGGAAGAGATCGTCGAAGCAGCTAACGTTGCGAACATTCATTCGTTCGTCGAGTCGCTGCCGATGGCAAGCGCTAAAGGAAAATGCCTCCACAAACGCCTCTGTCCGTTTAGAAGTACGACACGATGGTCGGCGATAGGGGCACGCAACTATCGGGCGGCCAGAAGCAGCGAATAGCGATCGCCAGAGCGATCGTTCGCAACCCGAAGATCCTACTC
Source organism: Aphelenchus avenae (assembly GCA_020875895.1). Lineage (NCBI taxonomy): Eukaryota > Metazoa > Nematoda > Chromadorea > Rhabditida > Aphelenchidae > Aphelenchus > Aphelenchus avenae. The sequence goes on from JNEY01000288.1 coordinate 84,035, forward strand.
CTTGACGAAGCCACGAGTGCATTGGATTCGGAAAGCGAGCAGGTAAGCTTCAATCACTCCTTCTAGAGACAAACAAACGTGAAGCAAAAAGCCCCTGCCATTCTAAATTATTAGTTCAATCAACATTGTAATTTGGGAGCGACTTTAAAAATACCTCTTTTAAAGAATAAAATAAACTCAAATTAAAAACAATAAGCAAAACCGGAAATTCTCTGAATTCTAAATAGCAAAAACTAGAATGGGCATCATGAGCGATTTTCAGGTCGTTCAACAAGCGCTAGAGCGGGCTCGAGCCGGCCGAACCTGCCTCGTCATCGCACATCGCTTATCGACGGTACAGCACGCCGATCTCATCGCCGTAGTGCGGAACGGGCGGGTGGAAGAAGTCGGGAATCACCACCAACTCCTGGCGAGAAAAGGACTGTACTACCGATTAGTGCTGAAGCAGTCTTCTTGAATGCGGAAGAGTTGTTTGTTTGTTTTTTTTAAATAAATGCTTTTAATGAATTAAACTACCGACACCCCTCGATGAGAAGCGCACTTTCGCGTAGGTCCTGCAAAGTTCGGATTTTTACTACTGACAGATTCCTGAGCGAGGAACAACGCGTCAAACGCCTCACCTTGCCGGCGCGTAGCGGCCGTAGCACCAATGGATTCTGATTCAGAATTCCGGAGATCCGGACGTTTATGCTATTCTAATTCAGACTATGAAAGGCGTAAAAAGGTCAGAATAAGCCCTAGGTAAAACAAGCTTTCGTAGGCACCCCACCGTAGCTAACATTCCCTTTCCGTCGGACGCAACTGGAGCAATTTCTTGCAAGGCTTGGAATGCGGATTCGCTGCAATGCCGGCGGAGGGCATTTTTACGGCTACATTACGCATGCGATGACGGATTACACAGAAGTTCTTCTGCTAGAGGAAGTCGCCTACATGTTTGCGCAGTTGGAGAAATTTCGGACATCATTGGCAATAGGGCCGGGGATCACTCGGGTCCGGGACCGTCAATTTCTCGACTGAAATTTGGTTGGTATCGCATGTGGCGAGCCCGTGAAAACTGTCGAAAAGCTTCGGTTCCTTCGGTCATTTTGACCGAAGCCGAAGATCGAAGACCGAAGCCAAAAGATACCGAAGATCGAAGCCGAAGTTTCTCCAACCCTAGTGGCAAGTTCCGACTACTGGCAAGTCCGATCTTTTTGGCAAACGTATGTTCAGCGGTTCATATTATATTCCGTACCGTAGATTTCAGTTCTATCCTGAATTCAAAACCAAAAAAACAGCGTGAATTCTTCATGTCTGAATGTGAGTTCAGAGTAAAGATCGGCACTCGACAGCCGTACCGTACTCTGTACCGTACTGACTCCCTCTGTAATGTACTGCGTACCGTACTGACCCCCTCCGTAATGTACTCCGTACCGTGCTGGCCCCCTCCGTAATCTACTCCGTACCGTACTGGCCCCGTCCGTACCGTACAGTACGGTACGGGCCGCAATACGGTACGGTAGGGTCGTAGTACGGCCCGTACTCGTTATAAAATTCCAGCAAATCGAAGCCGTACCGTACTGCCGTACTGGACCTCCACCCGCACCGTACTGACCCACCCCCGTACCGTACTCCGCACCATAGAATGCGGGGTACGGTACGGTACGGCCGTACTATCTGTACGATACGACTGCCGACTTTTAGTTCAGAAGCACCCCTGTTCAGTGCGAAACAACTGTGATTGTCTATTCTTTCCGGTCGGACGGATTGATGTGTGATTCCTCACTTGTGGCATGTTGGTGCTGCGTATGTGGCCTCTGCGCCGCCGATCACGTCCGGTCCGGTTGCCGCGGTACAACGGGACCGGCAGTCGTCCCTGATCTCTAGTCTAACAATAATTTGGCTACAGTCATTTCACGCATCGTTTCGTTCTAATTGGGCACTAACAATGGGCAGAAACAGTCGATCAACCAAACCGAACAGATGCGATTAATGTGCCTGAAATGCACGTGACAAAGAGCTGTCACCGAACTGTAAATAAAATTGGACTCATCGGATCCGATCACCGTATTTCGCCGACCAGTGAGTCCTCTAACAAACGGCAGTACTAAGGTTACCCCCCGTTCAATCCTACGTTGGGAGGATAACAAGGGTAGAGTAACGGTATCTTACCCTAAGGCGCAGTAGTTAACTTTTCCACAGGGGGTTAACCGTACTTTATTCCCTTTAACCATGAGTACGTTTACCCCTATAGGTTTGTAATGGGGGGGGGGGGGGGGTAACCGTACCCTTACCTAAGAAACTGGTACCCGCTAGGGTCACATAAAAACAGGGCGGTAAAACTACGTCTGTAGAGCCATTTTAGAGCTTATTTGGATTCGTTGAAAATTCGTGATTCTAACAGTTTAGTCATGCGGTTTAGAATGATTTTCATGTAAACAGCCCTTCCGAATTTTTCCGCTTTCCTTTTCAAAAATTCACTGTACGTAAGTCCTTTCCACGTAATTTTCCGCCCCATCTCGAGCGCCAATGGAAGCCTATAAAATGGTGTCTGCCTCCTTGGGATACCGATTTGGGTCCACTGAGTCCAGTAGGAGCTGCAGGCAGGACAGGGTATTAACGATTTTTTTTGCGAACGCGGACGCTGTCCCGCAGCGACAATCCCATTAGTACTTCCGTTGTCGGACTTTTCCAATGAACTCGTTTTATTTGGACACTGCAAGAGAAAGAGCAGAAAGAGCGCGAAGCTCAGCCAGATGTCTGACATCACAGCGCTTGCTAATCTTTCTAGGCTCATCCCCTTCCCTTATTTTCCCTTATAATTTGGAGCGGGCGCATTTTAAAAGGGGATTCAATTTATGTTCAAGGTATTTATGTTCTTGACAACAAACAACAAATGATCGCCTGACAGAATCCTTCGCGGAAGATCAAATTGTCCGAGGAGTCCTTTTGCTCTTAAAAGTGCACTATTGTGGTTGTTGGTCGAACAGGCGCCCCGTGGAGCGAACGAAGGGGATGGGCGCGGTGTGTGGAAAACAACTAAAACAGTTCGCTCCGATCATCCGGAAAAATTTTCTAACACTGTTTTGACTTACCGGGCACGTCCGCCTGGCCACATAGGGGGCATAAAATAACGAATAAGCGCTATCTCCACATTTAGCGACATAATCACTAGCATGGTGCTGCCTTTCGAGCTTGGCGAAGCAAGCTACTTCGAGGTGAAACATATTCCAAGATGCTCAGTATAAATATACCTGTTTTCCTCTAATAGTTTCCCATGCGACTTTTCGGTACCCCATCCTAGTTTTTGGATTTTTCCCTCTTTTAAATTTTTTGTCATTGTATTTTTTGCCCTTGGAATTCTCATTTCATATTTATCTTTCGAACATTCCGCTCTAACTCTGACTTTTCCCGCTCCTCTTACGTCTTTAAATGACACGCTGTGCGTTTTCCTGACCTCGGAAATGACACATGACCTCGGAAGCGTTTTCCTTTGTGTATTTTATATGTACCTCGGTCTATTGCCCGGATTTCCCCGAGTATGATTAGCCGTTTGCAGCGCATCACGCCCAAACAAGGCGTTTTGCGGATATTCTGACGGTCCCCGCGCGCACCCATCATCATGAGAGGACGTTAATCCTGTAAAAATGTTAATCGAATCAGCGGTGTTTATTCGAGTATGTCAAGCGGTGCGCAAAAACTTAGAAGGAAAACGTCAGGCGCAGCAGACATCCGCCTGAACACTTCGTTGTCTCTTCCGTTTTGGCATTACGGTCCTATAAAACTGATTTTGGACAACGTTTCACCTGCTCACGTGTGCGACGACATCGATGTATACCTAATCCCTTGCTCACTCTTTTTTTCTAACGATCTGCCCCGTGGCCTAAGTGCATCCCCACCCGTTTTCGGGTATTAGGTTACGATCGCGCAGGTTATGGTTTGAAGGGGGTGCCTAAGGCCTAATATTGAGCAACGTACCTTTTCACTAAGCGTGTCATGCTCGGTTGGTCCTTTGCAACGGCTTGTAGTGTTTCGGGTCCCGCTTTCCGAGCCCGGTATTTTTGTTCCAACTCCGCATATTTGCCTCATGCTAAAATGCAACATAGGTAACTAGGTTAGGGCAACCGCATGTTTTAATGAGCTTAAGGGGTTAAGCTTAATCTTGCCCTCTAACAAATTACTAAGCCAGCAATCCTAAACCCTAGCCTTAAGGAATAGCCTATGAGCCTAAGCTTTTATGGAGGCTGAGTTACACTACCAATATATTTTCGCTCTAAGCGATACCAGGTGATTATCCAGTTTGCTTATGAGAAAAAGTTCGGTTTATGAATTAGACGCTATGCTCATTTGCCGGGATCTCCATTGTCCACGTCAACTGAGCGGAAGCACTCTCGAATGTGCTGACTGTAGCGTACTATGTGCAAGAACGGTCGAACTCTGATCGAGGCACTTTTCGGTGGTGGGAACGTAGGCTTCATCCTTGAGCTCATCATCGTGATGAGCGATCGGGAACGTTTCGCGGTGACCGTCGGAACTAAGTCAATCCGAGAGAGACCCTCTATAGGCTACGTGCGTGCCTTGACCTCGCGCATGTATCCTCCGGGAGGGCGCTTAGTGTTTACCGTGTCTTTAAGCAAACAACGAGGGCAGGTGATGTCAGGCGGAAGTTTAAGGCTGTTCCCCGGAACACAAAGAACGAAATGGTCAACATCAAGGCCTCAAAGAATTTGTTCGAAGAAAAGTTTCGTACATGCCTTGTATGATTCGCAGCAGGTGCCTAATCAAAAACATCGGAAAAAGGCAGTCGTATTGCATTGCAAGCCTCAACAGGCGGTAACATGGCACTGGCCCGTATGAGTGAGCACCGGCACATTCGCAAGGATAAGAAAAAATAGAGTTATGATGTTACATGACAAAACTTATTTGCTAATTAAAAAATAAATCTGCGTACAAACTTAATAGTCCCGTTTAAAGCTTCTTTATTTTTTAAAAATTTCTGGTAGTTTTTTAAAGCTTAGGTTTCGTCAGTGGCCGGTCAAAGCAGCGCATTCTTCGGAAACTGCCTCGAAATTGGCAGTTCACTGAGTCGAAGATTTTCCCTTGCTACCAGAAATCCAAGATGAGACTCCTTTTTATACATCTTTGTCTTTTAAGGGGGCAAACTATCGCAAAGATCACAAACCTTGCAAATTCTCCACTTTTTTTGCGTTCATCTTTATTCGACCCGAGCCAAGCAAATACGATACATTCAGCTTTTTTCGATACGGATTTTCATGCGGATGAGTGTTCGCTGCTCATGAGCGGAGCGGAGCCGTTAAGATAGTCCGGTATGACAAACTGTCGTCGTACTGGAAAGCGTTATCCCGAAGAACCATCTGGGCGTGAAGCGGTGAGTGTTCACTGACCGCGCAAAACCCTGAGAATATCGCTCGGACTGGCGCCAAGTACGTCGTATATCGTCCACCTCGCGGAATATTGCCCGATCTTGTCCCATTCGAGTTACGCAAACTTTCGTCAACAACGGATTAACGCATACGTAGGCCCTCGGGTTGATGGAGCATAAACATAACCAAATAATCAAACGGCATTTGTCCCTTCTCTTGGCTTGATCTAACTGGCCTATTTGCCTACCCAAAATTCTGTGACAGCCACGAACCGCAGGCTTGCGAACCGGCACGGGGGTTTGCAAGGTGGTTCGCCTTGAAGATTTGCCTTCTCAGAAACCCACAGATTACGTTTTTCTGCGACGTTGCATGCTTCGGCTAAGACTAAAGTCCGGTTAATAAACGCTTTTTTCTCTAAAAAGAGGCCAATGTTCTCTTATCATTCTATTGGTGGTACAGTTGGTGTTGGTACCGGCATAACCACTAACGCCATACCGGCATACCATTGGCGTACGTAACCAAACGTACTAGCTTTTCCCGTCTGAGTCCATGTCGAGCTCAACTTCTGTGAATCACGTACCTCAATTTCTGCCGACTTCTGTTCGCTGACCTTTCTGGACCCCATAAACTACCTCTAACCATATGACGACCCCAATTTGGCCCAGTGTTTCGGTAGTTTTTGTCATCCTCCGGCGGCCTGATCTCCGCCCCGTGATGGTAGCGGAGCGAGTGCAAAGACTCGACAACAGAACGTCGTCACCATTATTTGCCGGCCGGATTACCGCCGATCGGTAGGGCGGTAATTTCGCGCGCGACGTACGTTCGTCGACGGGCGCGCGCCCCGCTTAACACGCTTTAAATAGTCTTCTCTCACGGGTGCTTCCGCATGTCTCTTTTCTTGTTGTGTTTCGAGTTTGAAGCGACAGGATGCTGGAAGGTTTTCCGGAATTTAAAAGTCCTGAGTACACCAAAAAACTTAGAATTATTGCTTGTCATTGTGTGAAGCGCCCTTCGGCTACTCATACGAGTAAAACACGCGAATGTCCTTTTCATGACTCGGTCGGTAGACAACTTTCTGATTTTTCGGAAGGTCGCAACTTGTTTCCCCTTAGCATCATGGCCGCAGATTATCCTGTGATTTAATGTATTTGACGGTATCTCGTAGGGTAAGGGTTGAGCTAGGGCCGACGCACCCACTTTCCACAACACTAGCCTGCGGAGCATGTGAACTGATCTGCACGATCTTTGGCATGCATGACGAGATGCATCGCCGCGGGCGCGGAGGACCAACATATCGGTCAGCTCTCCACAAACTTGTCTGAATACCCCTCGCCTGCTCCATCAAACTTGGAATCATAGCTTGGAACCATGCATGTCGAGCCGGATTTCCTAACAGTTTACCACGCGGATCGTGCGTTGCCGCGGCTTTGATGTGACTTTTGTAGCATGGATTTATGCAACTTCCCTTCAGTGGGGATTTCAGACCACAACATTTCCCGGGTCAACCTGCTTCATCCTACGATGACTAACGTTCCGAAGTTCGCTACCGCTCAAGAGGCACGTGCCGACATCGTCGCCGACAAATGCGTTGTGCTGATCAATCAGGAACTAGGGCAAGGATTCCTCGCGATGGGCGCTGGTTTCGCTAACGAGAAGAACATTGCCTTCGCCATGAAGCATTCCGGTGGGATCCTCTACGCCCCGATGACAGCACAGAAAGCTCGGGAGCTCGGGCTGCGATTCGCTTCCAACGATGCAGCGCTAGCGAAAGGTAGCGCCTTGCCCACATAACATCATACAGAGAAACGTCGAAAAAACTGAATTAGAAATTTAGGAATTGTTATAGACTATACTAGCCTTTTAGGATTTTTTTTGCTGTGTACCAGCCTTTTTTAAATCACTTTCATCTATTTTAATTGGTTGAACTATGGGATCTGAGCAATTAAATTAATTTTTTAAATAGAAAAGTTCATGTTAAAGTCGTTTCTTGCCTTAAATCTTTTCTGAGAATTGAGACGTTCAATTGTGTGCCGTCCCTTAAAATGTCTTCAGCCATTGACTGCTCATACAATCAGAAAAAATAGCCTGAGCATCCTCGTCTTTGTTTTGTTTGCAAAACTTCATAAGCTTTCTATTTGAAGAAATACAAAATTCTCACTAGAACGAATTACTCCACTCTTTAAGGACCCCATGACAAGAGTGAACATTCCGCTTCTTTGCAGAAAAATCGTCGCTGTGCACTCCCGTCGACGCGCTGGGAGTCAAGACCGGAATTAGTGCGCACGATCGCGCGGCGACCTTTCACGCACTCGTCGATCCGTCGAGCAAACCGTGCGACTTTCGTCGTCCGGGACACGTCTTCCCCATTGTTGCGCAGTTTCGCGGAAACCAACAACATTTCGGGTATGCGGAAGCAGCGGTTTCCCTCTGCAAGCAGGCAGGAATCGGCTCTCCGGTGGCGGTGCTTGGACACCTCGTCGATGAGGAAACCGGATCGATGATGACGCTAGACGCGTGCTTCAAGTAAGTCTGCTTAGCTGCCATCTTAGTTGTCAAAAGCCTTATTTGGAGGGTTCCTTCCTGAGTTTTCGACAGAGACGATGTGACACATCTCAGCCATGTATCAAGGAATCCACTGAAATTAATCACTTTCTGAAAACCGTCGCAACATTCCCAAGTGACCCAGGAATTAATGAGCAGTCCGCTGAAAACGATTTTATTGTATTTTTTTAAAAATATTACTTGATTTAAATTTATTGTCGGACCTCCCGTTTGTTTTAAGAAAAAATGGTTTCCTCAATCCCGATTTTCCTAAAGTAAACACAAAATTTTTGCGGATTTTCAATCGCGACATACGCCGCGTCTTCACGCACAGATTGCTGTTTATGAATCTGCCCAACAGCCAGGGTTTCCCGAAGCGGGGAAGCTTCCCGGGAAGCGTAAAACAGAAAGGAAGCGCATGCGATACTGAAAACAAATATACGCGAAACGAATCCGATTCTGAAGGTAGAAATACCTACTCGAAGTTCCAAATCAGCACCGAGCATTGCTCCTCGAAGACGGATGTAGCGAAGCTAGCACTTTCAGGTTCTCCATTTCGCACTCCTTGAAGATCGTCTCGGTCCAGCAGCTGGCGGTCAGCATCCATGACGGCAGCGGAATCACTTTGAATGGAGTGACATCGACGCTTGATTGCGGCGTAGATCAAGTGGCCCAGTGCAAGCTCCCGATCCGGCTTCGAGGACGCGACCTGGGGCAGTGGACGATGACGGTGTTCTTCTCGCATTTCGACGCGCACAATCATGGTAAGCACCTTCATACGTAAATCAGCGGAATTTGACAAGCGGGCCGTGGATCCTGTCACTGGGATTAAGGAAAATTATATTTCATGCTACACGCATTGTGTTAAGATGAGCAGATCTGTGATGGGTTTCTGGCTATTTCTGACCCACCACCCTCTACAAGCATATTCGCCCTACACTGCGGAGCTAAATTAGCTCTCTGCGCGTAGCATGGCAGCCTAAGTAAATGCCTCGAATGTCTTTAGAAGGGGTGTTTTAGATTGGCAATCAAAACGATCGTTTCATTCATCATAAGAGTGTATTTTCTTTTTCTTAAGCCGAAGAAAAGACTCTAGATAGGCCATTAACAACGTTCCGAGGACCCACTCATAAGGTCTTAACGGATAACCAGTTATTCTCTTTTTATGGTCGTCCTCATTACCGTTCCGTTGTTTAGTCGTGCTTCACTTCGGCGACGTCTCGACCTCCGATCCGGTTCTTACACGCATCCACTCCGAGTGCTTCACCGGCGACATCCTCGGCTCTCAGCGCTGCGACTGCGGCGAGCAGCTCGCGAAGTCTCTGCAGATCATCGCCAACGTAGGCCGCGGCATGCTGATCTACCACACCGGCCATGAAGGCCGAGGCATCGGCCTCGCCAACAAGATCCGTGCGTACCACCTGCAGCAGACCGAGGGCATGGACACGTACGAGTCGAACCGAGCGCTCGGATTTCCGGTAAGCAAATCGATAAATTGCTCACAATAAAATTGGGATTCGCAAAGAGAACATGAAATATGAGGATTCGATGCTAGAGCATGCGCGTCGGGAGCATGCACGCGGGACATACGCCCTAGGAGCATGCGAAGCCGAGACCATGCGAGGCGCAAACATGCAACGTATTAGCATGTGCCAGGGAAGCATCCGACAAGCAGGATCATGCGGGGCGGGGCATGCGACGCATACGCAAATGACACAGGAGCATGCGAATCAGAAAGATGCGACGCATAAGCAACAGCCACAGCGACATGTGAAGCAGAAACACGGGATGCGGGCATATGACGCAGGAGCATGCGTAGTCGGAGCATGCGCCACAGGATGCGAAACAGAAACATGCGGCACAGGAGCATGTGCCACAGGAGCATGCAATGCAGGTCTTGCGACGCAGACGTCTGCGCTGCAGGAAACGATCGAGGATTAAAATAGACAAGTGGGCTCCAGTTGGGCAGTCAAGAAGCAGGTTCTCGTCTAATTTTCTAGATATACAAGTGGAAGTGGACGTGCATCAAAATCTCGTCTTTAGGACGATCTTCGTAGCTACGACACCGCCCTGGCCATTCTCGAGGCGCTCGGCATTCGCCGCATTCAGATGCTCACCAACAACCCGATGAAGGCGAGCTCGTTCCAGCACCTCATCGACTCCATCGTGCCCATCGACGGCGCCGTTAACACCCACAATCGTTCCTACTTGGAGGCGAAGCGTCGCAAGGCACGCGCCATCGCGTCGGAGCTGTCGGCAGAGGCGGTGAAGACACTTCAGGCGACATTGTCGTCGACGGTGGAGGCCTTGATGGACTCGAACAACAACGACGAAGCGAAGAAGGCTGTGTCTGTGGAGGGACACAGGTCTCGACAACAGTCGATTTCCGCGGAAATTGCGGCCTAAGATGATGACGTATCGGTGACTACTTGAAAGCTTTTTTCCCACTAAAACGCTGTTTAATGCCGAGTGACTCTTTGGTTCGTTCTGTTTCGTTCTCCTAAGCCCTTACCGTCTTGTAATCTAGTCTCGAATACCCTAATGATACCATTCCTACAGACGTTTCTGGGTAAAAAACTCCTTTTCTCCTACTGTTTTATGCATAGTTTCGCAAGCCTCCCGGGCACATGTTTATGTACGCTGTTCTGTTCTGTAGCTTCCGGTTTTGCGTCGATTCTTATTGGTTTAACGGTGTCGACACAGTTACATATGATGGTCATTACATAAATAAAGCCTATACAAAACGAATCCCTATCTCGCAAATGACAGGTTTCAGACACCGTCGTATTTACAGGTCTCATCTGTTGCGTTCTTGTCTTATGAACGAACGGCCTTGGGCTATGCTCAACAACCCGTTTAACATTCTCCAACATGTTTCATCGCTAACCATTTTGGGCTTGCCTATAGTTGAGCGTTTGAAACTATCCACACTGCTGCTGGGAAAACAACACTTGCTTCCCAACTGCTGAATGGTCATAATGGTCAAAACTGCTCCCGAGTTTTCAAGGGACCTAAGAAAATTGCGGCCTACCTACGTCTTACTCCTTCTATTCTTCCGTTTTTGGTCGGAGTCCTTCCAATTGCCTGCGCTTTCTGACGCGTATAACTTATTCCCAAATTAGCCAACGAATGCCGTGAAACCGTAATAACTTGCACCCAAAGCCTGTACAATCCACAATTTCTTCATAATTAAGGCCGCTTCGTGACATGCCCTCCACCGACTTTACCGACGCCGACCTCACGTTCATGCGAGGTGCTATTGCGCTTGGAGAGCGAGGCAAGGCCACAGCGCCACCCAATCCCTGGGTAGCGTGCGTGATCGTCGACGCCGGCGGCGAGGTGATTGGCGAAGGATTCCATCAAAAGGCCGGGACGGGGCATGCTGAAGTCGTAGCCGTGAAGAACGCGGTCGATCGGGGCAATGAGGCCAAGTTGGAGGGCGCTACTGCGTACGTGACGTTGGAGCCGTGCAGTCACTTCGGACGGACGCCGCCATGCGACCAACTACTGATCAAGCACAAGCTAGGCCGAGTCGTGGTCGCGCTGACGGACCCGGACCCGAGGGTAGGTCTACATAAGTGTTCGGTAACGTACAGTGTCCGGAGTAATGGTAATGGTAATGGTGGTAATGGTAATGGTCAGAAATTGGCTCAGTGGGTAATGGTAATGGTGGTAATGGTAATGGCACCAAAATCGGCTAGTGGGTAATGTAATGGTAATGGTAGTGGCCAGAAAACATGGTAATGGTAATTTTCCCTTTTTAAGCACTAGGTAAAATGCCCGCGGCAGCGACGTCAACATAAATTTTAACAACATTTGGTCAAATTTTTGCTTAAAATTCCGTTTGTGCCGCCTGCGGCGAGCCTTGTAGCCTCTCTATATTCTTATGTCAGGTCTAGCGTAACGAAATATGCCTACAATAGGCAAACTAAGGCGGAAGTTGGCGAACTTAGCTGCGTGCGCCCGCTATTGTTGTTTTGCTAATCTCTGTGGGTGACAGCTGTTGGAGCCGTCCAGCGCTTCCAAGCGGGTAACGCGGATCGCGGCTAGTGGCGCGTAGCGGGACTGGGGCGCTTCCGGGCCAGTGGCGCGTCCGGCCAATGGCGCGTCCGGACAGTGGAGTCTCCGGCCAGTGGCGTCTCCGGGCCTGTGGCGTCTCCGGCCAGTGGCGCCTCCGGGGAGACGCGCCGGGAGGCCCTTCCGGCCAGTGGCGCCTCCGGGGAGACGCGCCGGGAAGCCTGGGAGATCATCAGCGCCTGGGATCCCGGAAGGCTTGTAGCGCATAGCAGTGATGGGGACATTGAACAACAAAAGGAGGATGGTTATCGGTAGCGTTTGGCTTGCACCACTCATCTTAATGTCCTGCTCGGGACGCGTCGCAATTGCTAGAGTTGTTTTCCGTCTTATGGCTTCACGCTTAGTCGCTAGCCGACGATTTTACTCCTCGTTAATGCAGCCACTTAGCTAAGATAGCCTGACTTGCCATAGTTCTTTATCGATGGCGTAGCGTAGCACATAGTTGGGCAGGCATAGTCAGTACAGAGCATAGTGGTTAGACTCAGGCGCGAAGTAGAACAGCATGAGGTGTTGAATGGTGATCGGATGGTGGAGCGAATACTTGCGGACGGGAGTCAGAGCCGGGCCAGCGGCAAGCCGCCGACCCGTAGATCGTGTCGGGCCCAGACTGGCTAGGTGGTGGATGGGATCACAAAGTCGGGAGGATGCGGTGAGTAGGAGGTAGGTGTAAAGTGCCGCGTAGGATGGTACATGGACTAGGTCTATGGATGAGATGACAGACGATGTAAGCATAGACAGCCGCCGGCGGCGGACGAAGCAACCGGGTGATGGAATGGTTCCGGTTGGCCTCCGCC
>JNEY01000288.1:140231-158810 GCA_020875895.1 Aphelenchus avenae
TTGCTGCGCAACCGGACGCGATTTCGAGAGTGGTGATCCCACCCGCTCCTCGTGTTCGTCGCGTGGCTGCGAGAGCTCGCCCACCGGCTCCGGCACCAGCAGTGTTGCCCAACGCTGCTGGCAACCAAGCGGCACCTGTCGCACCAATTGTGGCAGCGCCCGCTGCCCAGGCATCGGTACTCCCGATCGTCCCGTTCCAGCAAGCGGAACCGCCACTGGCACAAGCCACCACCTTTGATGTGTCTGATCAGACAAACAAAGGGTGGGAGCTTAACAGGATGTGCCCGGACCATCACAATGGTCCGCGAGGAAAGAGGATGAGAACTCATACGACTGTGGACGAGATTATCCCTCGTTATGGGAAGCTTACACAGTTCCCGAACGATGAGGGTATGCGCGTTCGCGCAGGCTACGTGGGTCGTAGAGTCATCTACAGCCCGCATCACATGCTGGTGGTGATCGCTGCCGGCCGGATACTCCGTCAGGAGGAGTTCCGAGCGCGAACTATCGCGTTCTTGGATATCGCGATGAACATCGACAATCCAGGAAATTTGGTGGTGCCCACCACCGACTACTTCCGCAACGTTCGGGAGAGAGCTCAAACCTCGCACGAGGAGGCCCTCCGCGACGGAAAGGAGGTGGGAGAATTGGTGCTCGGAAAGTACGCGTTCGCGGAATCCGACACCACTTACCTGACCCAGTTCTGGGTCTGTCGGTGCCAAACCGGCAACGATTACTTCTATGCAAATCTGCATGGACCGGTGGTGTGGCAGACGGTCGGATACGACCAGTGTGGCGACAACGAAGTTCGTCAGAGCTTCGATGTGCACGTGCGGAATTTCTTTCCGCGAGCGATTAACCTGACCAGGCATCGCGAATACGTGCAGCACGTCTTGAAGCGGGTGAAAACCCCCAAGACGTGGCCGCCCATGCCACCGGCGCTCAGCGTCGACTTGTCCAAGTGTCTGTGGTCACAGACAGTGGTCTTCATGGACGAGTGGGCTTCGAACGAGCTCTCCCGAGGTCTCCGGAGAGACATCACCTGCATTGGGCTGCCGCAGGACCCGGCAGCAGCTAACGAGAAGTTGATCAACTTCTTCTTCTCATACGCTGTCCAGCGTATTGTGATCTTTTACGGAGCGGTCGCTCTGTACGAAGGCTATCAGGATGACGTGGCCACGTTCTTTAATCGTGTGTCACGCCACCTGGCCAGGAACTTTGGACGCGCCCGCGTCTACCTGGTGTGCCCACCATACATGCAATTCCGGCATGATTCGTGGGACANAGAAGATAGTGCAGAAGCACTGCGCCCACTTAAATGGCAAACTGCTCTGGTTCAACCCTGGGCGTGGGTCCGCAGATTTGGCAAGGTAAGGGTTTACTCGATATAATCGCCCACATTTCCGAGTTCTTTTGTGCGTGCTGGCAAAGTACACAAATTAACATAGAACTCCACCGGAACTCAAGCGCAACAGACATGAAAATAACCATATTCGAGTAAACTTAACAGCTACGCCTCCGCCTCCAGCATCCGGCCCTGGAACCCAGGAGGCCGGCGGCCGGGGCGGAAGGGGGGGGGGGCTCGCACATGGTGCTCTGGTTCCCGTAAAGGAACGGGGGCACTTCGATATCGTACCATCATTGACCGGTGGCGGAGCCTTGCGTACTTGTCACTTTGCGCCCATCCGCGCATTTGAGAAAGCGACCTTATTCTGAGTCTTGCTTCGGACTGTCTGGGTCCCGCTAAAAGTAGGTCCTACCTGAACACACTAAGCAGGTCCAGAATCACTAGGTACATGAACATTGAGTCACTTAGCATGTCTGACCTTGACCCTATACTTGCTTGGGATTTCGAACCTATATAAACTGATATCAGAACCTGACCGAGAAGTTTAATTTATCCGTTGTCTCGTTTGATACATTACTCAGAGAAAAACATATAGAGGACAAGAAGTGAAGGACTATCCCTGAGCGATCGACTTCGGTCCCACTTGCCGACCGGCAGCGGCCTCCTCGCGAATCCGCTTGTGGACGTAGTCCTCGCCGGCGAACTTAAGCACGAAGTAGAACATGATGCCGGTTGCGATCGCAATGCCGTACATGCGACGGTACATCTTCGCCATCGTGTCGCGCCTAAAACGATCGCGCTGAGGTGTATGTAGTCTTCTCATGCTGGCTAGCTCCTACTATTCTTGACCGACTTATCGGGCACTTGAACATCCCACTAAAAATGCCAAGATGTTAAACACCCTACTGAGCTTCTCAGGGCTCGTCTATTCAGAGGATCCCCCAGCTGCGCAGTTCATGGCCCGCATGAGCAGCGCATCTCCTAGCTGCACAGCTCATTTGTACTAAAAATCGTACACATCCTGGGCCATAAAGGCGTTCCGTTCCGCGTCTCTAAGCTGCAGCATGATAACGGTTATAGCTTAGGTACGTCTGTGCGGAGAGGGGGGATATGGCACCTGACTTGCGGGGCCCACTAACCTGTATCATTAGCCGTACCGTACTGTCCCACCGTCGCCCTACTAAGCCGACGATTTACGCACAATCCGGCCTAGGTAGCCCGTCAGTGCCCTGAGCTCACGGATGATGTAATGTCACTGATGGCCCATCTAGCGAACGTCCAGAAATTATGTTAGCCTAACAGGGGGAGGGGGGTGGGTCAGCGATTTGTTAACCACTGTTAACAAGGGGGGAGGGGGTCAAGGGGGTGTTAACGTTAACAGCAGGTGGTAAAAAAAATGCCCGCCGCAGGCGGCGACAAGCGAAATTTTCGCTTGGCATAAGCAATTTTAACCCTAAAAATTCGTTGGTATCGCCTGCGGCGGCCATTTTTATGACCTTTCCATGCTTCCAATTTTCGTTCACGCATGATGACAAACGCAATACACTGAAATTCCGCAATTCACACTAGGTAAAATGGCCTAAAAAACTTTTGTTAGCTAACAAAGGGGGGGAGGGTCAAGCGGCTGTTAACAACTGTTAACAAGGGGAGAGGGGGGGGGGGTAAAAAGTGCTTTGTTAGCATAACATAATTTCTGGACGTTCCCCTGACTTTCACAGGCAGTTCATCGCCATCCTGTTCCCAACTCTTCATCGAGCCGACGTCTCGCTCTCATGCCGAGCGCCTCATGGGTTAACTGCTTGCAGACAATAAACCTCGTCACCTTGAGCATCTCAACAAGCCAAGGGAGTTCTCGGACTTACGGGACTTTGTCGGGAATCTCCTTGCGGCTCTTGAAGAGCCCGCTGAGCACGAGCATCCATCGCTGGTTGGCGGTGGGGCTCATCCACTCCTGCCCAGGTCCGACGTTCTCTGCGCGCCGCTTTCGCTGTTCCTGCTCGTTCTCCTTCCATTTGGACTTCATCTCGTAATTGATCTGCCCCTTCGGCGCTTGTGCCTGAGACTTGTTCTAAATGAAGCAAGTCGTTAAATCTACAACCGTTTAAAGCAGCAATCATGGCGATGGGAGCCGAAATAAGTGTGGACTAGTGGGCAGAAATAACTTTTCTTTCTTTTCAAATTGACCGCGACTGTGTAAATAGACTTACCTCTTCAGGGTCGATGCCCTTCTGAACCGCGTACGGTCGACGTTCAATGTGCCCGACGTTGGCAATCCTCGAGGTTCGGATGCGTCCGGTGAGAGCGGCACGGACGAGTAGCTTCTCCATAGAGTTGTGTGGAAACCTAAACCACGCAGGTAACCAAACTGCACAAGGGCATGTTGATAAAAATGTGAAATGAAGCGGGACGCAAGCAATAATCCGCACGCGACACACATGATTAGTTGACTGGCGAAGGAGTGTACGGCGAAAACATCGCGTTTTCTGACACATCTTAGAGCTCAGTTAAATTAAAGACTACAGAAGTTTCGCGTGAAATTGGTTGGCTTTTTCTACACATTAAAATAATTAGAAGGATTTCAAAGTCCATTCGAAACTGGTGTAGGTTTGGAAATCATCCTGTTGTCAAGCATTACGAAGATTTCATGAAGTTAGTTAGGCCATAAGTTTGCAGCTGATGCCATCGAAACACGCTTCTTATTCCATTGAAACATGTACCGGTCGTTGAGAGATCCATACTGATTTTTCAGCTACTTAGTATCGTTCGAAACCGAGCAGAATCGATGCAGAAAACGCGTAAACAAGCCAACACTCGGCCGCTTGTTTTCCAATGTCGCGCTGCAGCGACGCACAGCGACCCAGCGGACGGAACGCTTTCGTTGCGGGCCGTGTGCTGCAGAGGGCGCTTTGCGTGCTGGCCTCTTTGAGCGCATGCCTCTCATGCTCTCTCAGCACGCTTTGTCGTCTCGCTGCGTTAACTTTCTCGGGCTCTCTGCTCTCGGTAGCCGACGGGACATCGTCGACCTTTGGGCGAAAGCGACTTGTTTACGCACACGCTGTCATTAACACCGCGTTTTATGAAGAAAAAGACAACTCTTGATGCCGAAACAGACCATAGACATTATGATTCGACACACGTCTTTTTGTGAAGATCGGTCAAATGCCACGTTATAGACTTTTTCTGCGTACCGTCGAAACATTTTTTTTTAGACCAGACCCTTGGGCGTACGTCGTGCTCAGTCTAGGAATTCCATAAAGACGTTTATACGAGCCTCCTGCGGACTAATGTGCACCAAGGGTCAAGGAAAATTTCCGCAACCTTTAGTCCACGGCGGGTTGCAGGGATAAACAGCGGTAGATAATTCTTCAAGCTCGAACATAAGGGCTACCGTCCGCCGTTGAAATCTCCCCCCGGGTCCCCCGTTCCGTACCCGCCATAATGGCAGAAGGCCCTCCACTAAGATACGCAGCCTTTAGTGGCCAGAACTGAGTGAAGCTAACCGTCCGTATATAGGAAAAAAGAGCTCTCTTTGAGGCTTTGCTAACGATTGGGTCAGGTACTAATAACCTAGCATAACGAGCCCTTAACTGACCTTCCATAACCTTACCCGAGTGGAACGTCACTGGCTATCACGGCATTTTATTTGCATCAGGTCTCGGAAAATGAAAATAACGTCAAAAGGCAGGAGAGGCAAGTCAAATTAAGGCCATAACGCTAAACAGCGTATCAAATCGGCGACTCGTCGTAGTCGCCGGTCTCCAGCGACATGTGCTGACGTTGCGGTAGGTCGGCGCCTCCTGTTCCGAGGCGCTTCTTGCCGGTGATCATCAAGCGCCCGTCGTCGTCCAGCTCGCAACGAATCGACTCTGCAATGACGGTTCACTTGGAAACTCAGAGACAATTCCGCCATGTTTTCCGGAACGGACCACTGGTCAAAAGCTCCAGGACAGCCAAACTAGGACGTTTTCGAGAAACCCATTGGCTATGTACCCAGCCTAGACAGGCGCGTGCCCGGGGCAAGTGCCTATGTAGCCTGACAAGCGGTCTTCTTGGGCCTTCGCAGGGAGCCATGGGGAAGGTATCAGCTAGAATCTGGGCATTGGAATGAGCGGGAAGCTGAAGGTTCGGCTTCAAAACGTGGACTTTTGCAATACATGAGAGGCTTTGCAGTTTCTATTGCGTGGAATAGTGTGCGTTGTTTTGCACGGTTTCTATGGTGCAAAAGGTCACCCCGGTTTAGCAAAGTACCGGTCCCTCGAAAAGTTGTATATGCTTCCCAGCAGTTTCATAGTTCCATTTGTGCTACTTTGCTCCTTACGCATATTCCACATTCCATGTCCATGTTCTTGGCGTTCTCCTCTGCTTACTCCTCAGACTCGCCGCTTGCTTCGCACTCAGGTCATTCGAATCCTACTCCTACTTCAGTGCATAATTCCGCAGCCACCGTGCCCCCCAAATCCGTAATACCTAGTCCATAATTCTCGGACATTCGACGGCTATTACTACTATTTATACACGTTGTGTTGGCATAGTAAATCCGTTTTACTACAAGCCACGTTTCCCCGAAACAAGGCTTGCTAATACACAACAAAAAAGATGCTTCCACTCCCTGTCAGCTTACCCGCAATGATGCCCTCCGGCACGCGAACGCGTTTCTCGAACGTCCGCTCGGATTTGCTGTCGCCTTCAGCACTCTTTCCACTGTGCCTTCCTTCGATGATGAGCTCATCGCCACGTTCCTCGACGCGCACCTCTTCGGGACGGAAGCCGCACGAGTCGAACTTGTACATGAATGAGTCCTCGCTTAGCGCCATTAGCGTGGTGGATTGCGGTTGTTCGTGGCCAATAACGTTGTAGTCCTTGCTAGAGTCTTGCGCGTGCTCGAACATCGTAGTGAATCGAGTTGTCCTCTAAAAGAAGAACAAAAGTAATTCAATGAAAACACTTAACGAAAGCAGCAGTTTGCGCGGTAAATAGCAATAAGAGGTGGAAGCAGGGCCGTATTTAGCGGGAGGGTTCCCCCCCCCCCCCCCCCCCCCCCCCACTATCGGCGGCCAGAGGCCTCCCTTTGGTGAAGAAAATTTTTTTAAAAAAAGTTAGTAAAATCTTAAGGTAAAATGACTCTATATTTGTTAGTAAAGCCTAGATACCTATGCAATTTTTAACGTTATTTTAGCGGCCTGAGGCCATTTTGACCCCTCTTTGCCCATTTTAGGGGTGCACCCCCTGTCCCGACCTCCGCCCCTATCCTGGAATCCTAAATACGTCCCCGGGTGGAAGTGGGGCAGAGATATGCTTGTGTCCTGCTTTATTCTATGGGACTTTTCCTGAGGAAATCAAGACGATTCCCGTGACAGCCTACTACTGAGCCATACTAGAGTTTTCCGCATACGACGCGGTAAGCGTTGGAAGCCCTGTGGCAATCATCGACGGTTTCCCTACCGCAAATGATGCTTAAATGGCTCCAAGTACTTTCGGTCAGCGTACCTTTGGCGAAAATATTGTTGGAATTGTATGCCGCGACCAAAAAAGTGTCATCGAATGTACGGTTAACAGCTACAAGACCTTGTGAGAATGGAAATATGGAACCAAGCAAACCTAAGCCCGGAAAGTGCTTCTCTTAAACAGCTTTCTCAAAAACGCTTTCAGGGACGTTTAGCATAAATAAGAAAACGCGATGAAAATAACGGTAAGACGCTGGATGTTATCACCATTGCACTGATTCAGAGGCAGACGCCAGTAAACAAGTCGATCGCTGCAATGTATTTGATTCGGAGCCGTCACTTCAGACCAATGCGGGTGTAGCGACAACAAAAATAGCGCTGGTGGATCATTGCTGCACGGAACCCGACCGCCACGAGCAATGCGTAAACAACCACTTTCGCAAGGATTCGAAGCTAATTGCGTGTTTACTGTTTGCTGCACGCACGTAAGCAGAGGAGGTGAGAAGCTTCGCGGTGGCTTAAAGTGCATGCGTCCTGAGGACACATTAAGGCGTCACACGTCGTGATTCACTCACGGATCACATATTACCGCGGTGGTCGCCCATCACGTCAATATCGCGGGTCCAAAAAGGTGTCCGCGATAGTCCCCTGATGACCGTGATAGTCCCGCGATGAACGTGATCCGTGCCGTGATTAACGTCACGGATCACGGTCATGGGGATGGTGATGACGTCACGGATCAGGCACTGGAGGGCGCGCGACTAAGCTTAGTCGATTTGACGAATTTAAGCGTGAAACGGCTCCAGTGAGAACGGAACGCGGGGGATTTTTGAACGCTCGTTCAATTCGTCCCTATCGTCCTTCTTCCGTTGAAGGGTACCACCGTAAGAGGAGCATCGATCGAATGAGACGCGCTATGGCTATCACAACAGGAGAACATTTAGCAGGGATGTATTGTGACTGTCTGAATTCATAGTTGCGATACGGCGCTCGACCGTAGAGTCCGCAGAAAGTTTAGTGGACCATCGGAAAGTACCTTTGCATTTTGCCTAGCATAGCTCTGCGAAACAGCATCAAAGTCGTGTAATTATTGCATCAGCATACCCAATCTCTGCAAATCGGTCCGTTGTTCTTAGGCAGTCCTTGGGTCCGTCTAGGCAGCAAAACCTTCGAAAATATACTTTGCAATTAGTTGTCCTCATAAAGGTGAGACGAAAGCAGCTAAAAAGCTTTCATCTGCAGGTCAGTCAAGAAAACAGTAGGGCATGTGCCCCTGATAATGCACAAAAAATGGCAAGCGAAGTAAGTGAAACAACAGCAGGGTTCCTTTTCCTTCAACAATGTGTATGATCCATAATACAGCGTGGTTAATGCTGGGTGCATTGAGCTTAAGCGGCCTTTTCACAGACGAAGCTTCGAGGGTAGTAAGCGCAGTCGACGTTGTACCAGCGGCCGCTAGCGCCGAACTTCGGGTCCAAGCTGGCTATCACGCACTCTCCCCATTGACCTCCATTCTCCCATAGGCCGTACTCCCAGTTGTAATAGTCGGCCTTGCTTCCGTCTCTCCATAACCATTCGCGTTTGGCCTGGTCGTAGCGAAGGCCGACGAGGAATTGGAGGTCTCCGGGCGCGGCCACGTCTATAAATTTTGGTACGCAAAGTATTGTAGGCAATTTTGGTTGTCGGGATGGAGAAGCTCTAGTCGGGCAAGCAGTCCAGCAAGCCGCTAGAATGGAATTAACCATGTCGCCGCTTTTCAAACTTCTGTGCAATTTCCATCCTCTTGTACAATCAACTTCAATAAAATATAAAATTTAAAAAATAGATTTTAATTATTTATTAATTTATTTAATCAAAATCTAACTCATTTTATTTAGGAAATAGGTAATTAACTAATAATAAACAAATAGGACGAATAATATCTCCAGATTTCTATACTTTTCTGGGTTCGACTTGTCCGCGAAAACTTGAGACGAGAGGACGAACCTTGCACCTCCGCTTCGACGGCCTCGTTGCGAATCTTGGCCAGAGTAGCGCCCATGCTGACGCACGTCGTCTGAGCCTCGTCCCACGATAAGCGTTCGTTGACTAGCTGAATCGTTCCGTTTAAATTGCTAACAACGGCAAACTAATAAGATTACGGAAAAAATCGGAGGCTTTGACCAGAGCTCCTTTCGAACCGGGAGAAGTACCTTGAAGCATCGGTTCGCATTCGGCTTATACGTCCATCCACTGCCGCATGAACCGTTAACGATGGCGAGGAGGACACCGACGAGAACACTCATTGTGAAGAACATTGGCAGGCCATTCGTCGTAGCCATGCCAACTTGGATAGCTCTTCACTCGGTACGCAGCCCTTTAGTAGCCATCGCATTGAGATACGCATCAGTTTTGGTCATACAACCGCTGAACAAACTTGGCTACAGGCGGCTTGATCACCGCCCTACACATAATACAATGCTAGCAGCAAACCCGCTTGGTTCGCAGTGCAAGCACGCGCATAATTGCGCCAGACGTCCAAGCCCAGCTAGCTACAGCCATTTGAAGTGACTATTCACCGAGTAAAAGTGCGACTAAGGGCCTAATCAACAAATGAATCCGGGCAAATATGCGGAGGACTGCGTTACCTAGAAATTGGTGATCGTTTAGCTACACGTCAAAAATTGGCCTAGACACCATACGGCGTGACAACAATCCTACGAGCAAAAGTCAGTTCGACTGATGACGGCGACGACCATCAGACCATCACTTCGCCCGTCGTAAAACCTAAATGCTTCAGACGAATGCAGTGAAAATGCATGGAGCTCAACGGCTTAACGTTTCGGCACCAAAGTTTCTGCATGTACGCGAAGATCACACCCCTTTCAGGGGTTGCTAAAGGACTGGTTACGTTTTCCGAGGGCTTCATACACCCCGGGTAGCGTGGTGCCGAAACGTAGCCGTGATGAAACGTTAAGTGTCGAAACTATGGAACACAAAAACAGCTGGATGTAGCCGCGAAACGGACGTCATGCAGCAGTTTTTGCTAAAGCAGTTCCGAGCTTTTCTTTGGCTTGTGACTTCCACGCAGCTGCTCGCCAATATGTAGCATTGCATGTCATATTTGCGACCGTGGAGTCAACTGAAATAGACGGCTTAAGTATTTCTAGCCTACACGGCCGCCTCGATCCGGCGCAAAGGCCAGAATCGTGGGATTCTTGCGAAGACTTACTCCTTGGGTTGGTCGCTTGGTTGTCGCAAGTAAAACGTGAAGCTCTAGTGTCGTGTACGACGCGTATACCACAAGTTCCTACGTTTGTTGTAGCAGTGCAGCAAAATGCTGTGATGTAGCTTCGTAGTTACTAACGCTGCGGTCCGAAGCGTTAATAACTACCAGTCTTGCGCATTCTTCCGGAAGCATCTTCCGCTTTCCGCTTCCGGAAGCTTACTTCTTCCAATTTGCATCTTCCGCACGATACAGGTACTTCCGCTCCCGAAAGCGGAAGATGATTTCATCTATTGCCGGAAGAGGAAGATTAGGCCCATTCTTCCGGAAGATGGTAACGGAAGAAGTAGCGGAAGACGGGAGATCAATTGTGCCAAGCCCGGAAGCGGAAGATAAAGATTCCGCTTCCGGAACGTTAGTCGGTAGATAAAGGCGGAAGACTCCCTTGCGTACTTCTGCACCTTTTCTGTTTACGACCGTCTTCACGTCGCTTAGACAAATCCACGGGCAACTCGTTCACGTCCTCGTAGTCGACGCCCTTTTCACAGTCGAACCGCACTTTGATCTGCTTCTCAAGAAGGCTCTGATCTACGTCCTCTTCATTCTCGTCCTCATTCAAGAAGGTACCGTGAAAGGAGACAGTGGCACTCTATCGTGTCTTAGAAGAAGAGAGTGCACTATTTGCATCAGGGTGTTCTTGAGTCGTTTCGCTCGTTCTTGCTTTTAAAATGCTTGTTATGTTGCTCTCTACTTGAATATGGCCTTGTATGAAAGGTAACCAAGATAGCATTTTTGGGGGTATAAGAAGAGTGATTCTGTTAGGGAATTTCCAGAAAATACTTCAACACAATGCTCGTTAGCTGTTGCTGGATCACGGGGCCAAACTCTAAACGTTCGATATTGTCATGTTAGAGGATAAAGCTGCTACGATCTAACATGCGTCTGATCAAATATGTCCATTGGCAGATAAGGACATGTCAAAATACAAAGACCGCCAAAAACATCGAAGCTATACGAAGCTTGATCAGATCGCTAATGAATTGACATGGTCGAATGTTGGAACATGAGTGACTTCATTCGTCAATGAGGTTACTCCAACGACAAAACGACAACAACGGGTGCATGTTCGTTGGAGAAGCGAGCGCATAAAACTGGGGACATGACGGGAATCGGGATCAATCTTCCTTCGGAGCCCACCATGGGGTTTAGGGCCTTCTTTGTATTCGCATCGCTAGCGGTCTTGATCGCTTTGTCGGGTACGTTTCAGATCCGTTCACGGGCGGCCATCCTCACGATTTTGAAGCGGGTGGGGCAAAGTAAAAAACCCCCGCCGCCAATGATTCCTTGTCTCGTGTTTGCTTTAATTCCATGGTTTGTTCTTGATAGCAGTACTTGCTCCGCCACAGAGCCCCCCCCCCTTCAAGGGCCAGCTTATTATGTGCTTTTATTCTCTTGCCTAAATGCGTATTTGAAACCACGAAATTTTACAGAAGCATCCAAGTGCATCAGAAAGTGTCCCTCTGGCTACACCTTCCATCAGCCTAGCGGCAAGTGTTTCAAGGTAAATAATGCCTAGAAAGAGCACGAAAATGACTCCCGGTTTAGCTTTACCGCATGCCAAAAGGTCAGCCGGCTGGTTGGTCCAACTACCGTCGAGCCTGCCAGTCTCTGCCTCCAAAAGAGTGGAGAATAAGGGCAGCAGACCTGGCGTCGATTCATGGCGGGCTTGACCAGAACATGACGCTGGGTACACTTTCCCACAGTCGGTTGGGGATATACTTCAGTTTTCAGAGATCGCGAAACCGCTCGGAAAGGCTTCAGTTTGGATCGGTCTCCACCAAGTGGGATCAGCCTGGCAGTGGACCGACGGATCGAAATTTGGTGTCTCTCCTTTCTGGGCTCCGGGAAGGCCCGATGGCTTGCCCAAGCAAGACTGTGTGAAAGTCAACTTGCCGCATGGGCACTGGGATGACGTCCAGTGTGAGGCTCAAGCGATCGGTGGAGCCATATGCCAAGTGGTTTCCGCTTGCATAAACCCACGGGTGGCAACACCGAAACCCACTCCTAAACGTACTAAAGCGCCACGACGAACTACGGTAAGACGGCGGCCGTACACCTAAAGCTACTCGTCGTCCGCCGGCTCCAACGCGTGCGGCCACTCCAAAACCTACGCCTAAGCGAACTCAGTCACCACGACGCACCACGCGCGGCGACGCCCTTCACCGAAAGCTACTCGTCGACCAGCATCTCCATCACCTGTGACGACGTCACCGAAACTGGTGTCTTCTAAGAAGCCAGAGGTCCCGAAGCCGACTACGTCCAAGCCACGCGATTGTCCTTGCCGTAAGCACAAGACTACGAGTCATCCGCCTCAGCCAGAAGTCACCACTGTGCCTACGAAGAAGCCGGATGGTCCCAAGGAGTCGACGGAAAAACCACATGTCTGTGGGGAGCCGCCTAAGAAGCCGCAAGGCCCTAACAAACTCGAAGAGCGGCATAAGAAGCCTGAGGACCCGTGAAGTTTGGTTTTAAGTAATCCCTTTGGGAGACACATGTTGAAGTCACATATTCATAAGCTTTCACATAAAGCAGTCATGCCGACAGCTGGCCCAACAACTGGTTTGGTCAATAACTAGTCCCGTCCCAGTGTCATCAGCGACAGGAAGATCCACAAAAAGTGGTTTCACAAAAAGAAGGAGTCAACTAGTGGTTTCGCACAGGATCCAGAAAATATGCTGACAACCAAGCGTGGATGTCATTTGCGTCAACTTGTTAATTTCGCTGATTTTGCTAAAAGCGAAAGCGTACGCGATAACAACCCCTGATTTGAAACGTTGGGTATAGCCCAAAAATGCCAAAGATGAATCAGAGACATTTATCTGTTCGCATGCTATTTTCCTTGCTCGCTACCGCTATCTTAGATTACGAGGTCCACGGCCCGAAGCACCCCTCTATTGGAAGGCCCGTTCAAGCAAGCTTGATTGGACTTTTGCTTGGACGGTTGAGATGGATTGAAACTAACTTTGTACCTCCGCTTCGACGGCTTGGTTTGGAATCTTAGCCGGTGTTGCGCCTAGGCATTTCGGCTGAGACCGGTCACACGCCAGTCGTTCGTTGACTAGCCGAAGCACTTCGTTAACATGCCCTCACTATTGCAGACTTAAGCAAATCACCGTAAGAAGTCAGGGACTTTGGCATGGGCCTTACGAAGCGAAAGAGGAACCTTGAAGCAGCGGTTCGCATGCGGATTTTTGATCCATCCAATGTCGCATGATCCGCTAACAATACACCGACGGAAATGTGCAACGTGAAAAACGTGGTCAGATCGTTCATGGCCGCCATTTGGACTAAACGGAATTGTTCTTCACTCAATGTTAAACTTTTTAATGCCATGTACTGGCATACGCCGCATTTTTGGTTGCTCAGTTGCCGAACAAACTTGGCTAGAAGCGGCTTCATCACTTTCCTCAAGAGAATAAAAAGCTAGCAGCAATTTTGCTATGTTTGCGGTCAAACAAAACCACGCGCATCGCTACTGCAGAGTTGAAGCCAAGCCGGCATCCTACAGCGTCGTTTGCAAAGGCGTTTCACCGATTAAAAGTACGACTCAGGCAGGGCCTGACCAATAAATGCACCTGGACAAATGTGTGGACAACTGCGTTACCTAGAAATGGATGATCGTTTAGCTACACGCCAAAAAATGGCCTATACACCATACGGCATGACAACCATCCTACGAGCAAAAGCCAGTCCGTACTGACGACGGCGATGACCATCACTTCGTCGCGTCGAAAATGTAATTGCTTCAAATAAATGCATTGAAATGCTTGGAGGTCAACGCCTCGAAGTACGTCTTAAAAGCGTTGCTGAAACATTCCTAGTTTAGCTACCGGGACTTCATGATCAACGACGGTGCATAAAAACAGCCGGTAGAAGCCGCGAAACGGACGTCATGCAGCAGTTTTTGCTATAGCAGTTCCGATCTTTTCGTTGGCGTGTGACTTCCACGCAGTTGCTCGCCGATATGTCGTACAGTGTGCCATATTTGCGACCAGTTGCCTCAAATAGACATGACTGAAGTATTTCGAGCGTCTAAAGTCGTCTGTAAGGCCAGGATTCGTGGGATTCCTTGGAAGACTTAATCTTCTGGCTGGTCTCATGGTCGACGCAAGCAAAACTTGAACAGTTTAGTGTCCTGCATGACGCGTTGCCACAAGCGCATGTGCTTGCTGAATCAACGCGGCAAAAACGCAGCCATTTAGCTACGTTGTAACTTACGCCGTGGCTACTCATGTCCTCTGATGAGTGTTGACAAGACTTTGGTACTGATCCCCTTGACGTTCACGGCTGCGTTTTGAGAAAATTTTTGCTTTTCCACCTTTTTGAATTTTCGAGTGCTGGTTCGAAAAACATCGCAGAAATCGGGAATGGGGCATGGGGACTCCATGCTGGAAACTACGTCGGGATGGTGTGGCGTCCGCCGGAACGGAGATAGGAAAGGGGCTTAAATTACAGGAAATATGGTATATTTTGACTATTTTTCTTCAAATTCCGGGCGGCCCACTTTAACAATTTTAACAACTAACGTACTGGTTTCCGTATTTACTAGGCGTAACCATAGTTACGATCCACAAAATACCAATAACGCAAAACTCTTTTTCACTCATTTATTCTCGCTCTTTTTTTCGCTTTGGTTTTTTCGCATTAAAATGTTGCTGAAAGACATGGACTAAAGGCGCTTTAGTCCACGTTGTTCGAATGAGAGCGAACTCGTGGATCGTCAAGCTTGTTACGTGTTGCAATCGGCCTTGCAAGGTCTAACCATGAAGCAGTAAAGTGTGTGTGATGTGGCCTTCGTCCGTGGGAAAACATGTGAGCGTTTATGTACACATTTCTGCTAACCATTATCAGTTCAGTCTTTGCAAGTGAACATGCTTGTGCAAGGGTAGTATTAGCAAGCGTTAAGCTCGCGCTTCGTCGACTTTGTTCGACTCTACTGGCGGTCACTTGCATTCCGTGACGTTTTGTAATTTTCGCATAACTTCGTTGCTTTCACATGCTTCGTTTCACTTCCATGCTCTATAGGTAGATAGCAGGAGCAGCTTAACCCTGCAGCGTCTTGGATGTATATGTCAGCCCAATCAAAAAGTACATACCCCGCCAGGTGCACCTATGGGGGTACGACCCTTCTCTGGCGGGGGACGCAGACTCACTAATTTGGCTAGTTCCTCAGACTGCATCGTTTCTTAACCGCAATGTTGTCGTTCCTTATGCTTAGGTTATGCGGTAGTTGAACCCTCAGATTCTCTAAGCTAAGTTTTTTTGTGCGCCTTAGTTCTCTGAATGTTCGTCCGGTTTAAGCAGAACAAACAAATAAAGCCGAGGTTAGGATGCGTACTGTTTTCCTGTTTAGCACGTCCGTACTGTTTAGGGCATCTTCGTCGGTCACAAGAACCTCCAGCGTTTGTAGCCGCTCGCGTTCTACATACGTTCCTGCGTAACTTCCCCGTTACCTGCAAAATTGGTAACTAGAGAAACTGTGTTGGACTCAGCCCTGCATTTATTGCGCATTCTGCCGTCCAATATTGCCTGCCACTTTGTCGCACTACGCGCAGGCTCCAAAAACGTGGGAATAAAACAATCGCGACGCCAAATTTCGATGCCGACTTTGCCGTTCCCTGGCACTTTTCCAACTGGCGCTGGGTTCAGTAGAATTGTGCACAGCATGGGAACATTCTGGAGAGATACACAAATCTAAGCCAAACTAAAATCGGCCTCAACGGGCCATTCCTAGTACTGGCTTGCATCACGTTTGAGGTGCTTTTCCGGGGAAATGCATGCGATCAAGTGCTACCTAGTCAGTGTATAGTCAGGTGCTATTCGTGTGTCTAGGCACCTGATGCTCATCCGGGTGAGTGGTCTTCTCACGTTCATCCAAATCCTGGTCGACATTAGGGCATGGTGCGTTGGGTTTCCTAGTTCAATACTGACCCGCTTTCGTGGTGTACTAGACATATCGGTGCGTACTGTGCCAGTTTTTTTTAAAAATAATGATTACGAATCCGTACCTCATCTCGGGTCTTTATATTCGGCACACTCACGATGGTTCCCTCCAGGGGTTTCGACTTCAACCTCAACCTAGACCTCAACCACAACCTCAACCCCAAGGTTGACGCTGAGGCTGAGGTAGAAGATTTTTGCGGTCGAGGTTGAGACACAATTTGAGATTGAAGCTTTAGCTAACAAAGAGAATTTTAGAGATTTATCAGTAATTTTACAGCTATAGGCGAGGCTGAGGTTGTGGGTTTGGCTTGAGATTGAAGTTTTTTGGAATCCGGAACACTGGTCCCTCCGTTCTAGTACAGTGTTTACACTGACTACCTAGTGTATATACGCTCTGATGTGACACTGCCAGGGTAATCCACCCCAGGTCCGTATGCTAGCGCTCAGAAGGCGATGCCTTCTCGCAAGAGACCTGAGAAACGAATAGACATGCATCCGCATTTGATAAACATGCGTTGAAACAGGCGCATACTCTTCCTTGCATTCTAACGCGCGGCTACCGAAGGCTGAAATCTTACCATTTTTTTCTGAATTTTTGTTTAATTTCGGCAAAGGGCTTAATTGTTTACCACGTGCGTAAAGACCGCGATCAGGGACCTGTGTCAACATTAACCTAAGGCGGCATGATGGACTCGAACTACCAGGAACGGACAACGCTTAACAATAACGTGTTTAGCCAAAGGCGCAAAAAAACGTGACTAGAAGCTTGCTGAACATACTCTAGTATACTTGCCTACGTCGACTCGACCAATCGAATTTGCGGGGTGGTGCGGGTCATGCCGAGGAACAGTACAGACATGCCAGAGGAACCGCCTGCTAACCCACTCCAAGAGGTAGGCTTCTAGCCCACAATGGCTTCTGACCTTAGTACAACGGTTCAGCTGTTCGACTTGTACCACGACAAAGGCCCTATATGGCCTTCGATACCAGCGACTGCGATAATGCTCATCGTGGCTATTACGGGCATATTCGGCAACCTTAGCGTCGTCTACGGGACGTGGAAGAATAAGTAAGCTTTAACCGAAAACTAAAATGAATAGAAAAATTTCCAAAGATAATAGGTATCACACGTTATTACGAAGAACACATTAATAAATAAATATTTTTATGGAGAATTAATAAATAAAAATAACCATGATAAAAAACCAAAAATTAGAAAAAATAAACATTGTTCTTTTCATAAACATTGCATGCATTTAGCATGATTTTTCTAGTTAAAATTCATTAAGATGGTCTACAAGATGGTCACTTTTGGGTCTGTACCGTCGTCAAGAGACCTTTAAAGCGTCCTCAGCTTGGTTTTTTTCAGATCACTTCATGGCACCTGCAACTACCTACTCGCCTTGGCGTGCTTCTTCGACGCCATGCACATGCTTACGCTATTCTTCCTATCCTACGTAATGTTTACGGCGACGAACTTCGTGCCCTTTCGGCTCTGCGTTATCGTCCAAAGCGTCCCTATTCTGGGTATCGCTTGCGGCATCATTTTGACATTCTTCGTGGCTTTCGATCGGGTCTTTAGCGTCGTCTTTCCAATGCAGTAAGTCAGTGTAGAAAGTGCCGCACGCACATTTTGAAGGACGGATAGCAAAAGCAATTCGTTTCAGACATCGTGGCTTGAATGTGCCGATTTACTTGTCGGTGCTCGTCGTCATATGCCTTGCCTACAGCGCGTGGTTCCTGTATGTGGTGCACTCATTCGCAGTACATGCGCCTCCGGAAACGTGAGTGTCTTCATCCTGTGCTCTACCGGCAGAGAGCGCTATCGCATGAAAGACTGTCAAATACTTAGAACGCAAATAGGCATCGGCATCGAAAAACGGTCAATTTTTGGATGATGAAAGGTGCCTATGTTTGTGCGAAAAGGGGATAATAGCGAAAATTCATCCGAAAAGGGCAAAATAAGAGCGAACTGTTTTACAGGGAACAAATGCTAGATAATAAAATGATATTGATATGCTATAATATAATGATGTAAACGCTTTAGGCAAGTGCCCTGCGCCATCGTCGACGCCATGCCGCAGTACGTCGGCGACTATTTCTTCATGACCGTGATCGTCATGTGCGTGCTGACCGTTGCTTGCTACGTCACTGTAGGGCTCATCTTAAAGCTTAAAGCCGGCGCCAACGAGTCCACGCGGAAAATCTTCAAGTCGCTCGTGGTTATTTCCGGCGTTGTGGTCGTCGGATGGATGGTCAACGCGGTGATGCGTGTAGCGCTTTCGGCGCTACATACGCCGATGAAGATCCTCTTCAACGTCGGCATGTACGGAGGCGTCTTCAACATGGCCGCGTGCGGCTGCAACGCGCTCGTGCTGTACATGTTCAGGTAAGTAAGATGAAAAGTCCCAAGCAATTTTCCCGGACAAAAGTGTTATTTACAATTGGTTGGTCCAAATAACAGCATGGCTTTGTGCACGCACTTGCGCGGGCCGGTTAGACCTTCACGCATCGGGACCGTAGGCAGCATTCCAGAATGGGCGGGGGGGAGGTCTTTGATAGTCGGGGAGGGGGGGGGG
>JNEY01000288.1:175980-186088 GCA_020875895.1 Aphelenchus avenae
CGTATCCGTGAAGTACTATACGGCCCGGAAGATGGCACGGCTCCAGAACGTGGGACGTATTCCGTGCCGTTTTCCATTAAAACGACACGCAAAGGCCTCAGTTTTCGGGTCGTGACGTATTGCGTGCCGTACAAGTACGGCATCGATTACGGCTCCGTACTGGTACCCCACTGCTACCGTACTCCGTGCCGCGGAATACAGGAAACGGCACGGAACGGAACTCGTCGCGGTACGGTTACCGAAGTCTACCCTACTTCACCCAATTGGCTAGCAAGAAAATCTTCCGGCAGTTCGTGGCCTGGACCTGGCCTACTAAGCCCTGTACCTGACGTCGGCGCAGGGACATGTAGTTGGTACATGCCGGCCAGTCTCTCCCATAAGTGGCGGAATGACTTACGTGCCGTGTGCCCTTGTACTTCCCTCTTTATGAAGCTAATTTGATCTCAGCAGGTGTTCGCGCGTAGCGGTTTGTGGAAAACATAAGCGTTAAACTTCACAAGCGTAATGACTGACAAGTGTATTTTTGTGCAAACATTTTGCTGCGCTCAGTTGTTTTTCTCTCTTTTCCTTCCTGAATGTTTGAGCCCGCCATGGATAGGCACTTTCTTCTGGGCGCCAGGACCAGGACCTCTTTAAAGATTTCACCTTTTTTCAGATCCAACCATCGACAAAAACCTCCGACCGAACGGCCGCAGCAAAGAATGCTTGTCATTTTAACAGACCAGAGATTGTCGAGCATATAGTCCTTCATTGGAGCCGACGACTTCAGCGGACGCTTAATAATACCCCTATTCGATGCCGAACCATTCGCCTGGTCGGTTCCAGGAACCGTTGCGTGCGAGCCGTTCCGCTTATTAGGAAGTCCTTGCAGTAAATACTGTTGCCTTAGACATTTGGGCCTTCGAAAATAGTCCCCACAAGGCCTCACTTAAAGGAAATACGGTGCTCATTCGTTGAACAGAGTAGAATTTGTCATGCACCCTCGCAATTATTCCGCAGTGGAAACGTCGGCTTCACTGCACGCTTAACACCACCCTTGCCCGACGCCGAACCGTTTCCCTCGTTTGTCTCAGCTGTCGACGCATGCATACAAGTCGTCCGCTGATTAGGTTGCGCTTGCGCCATAATAACGTTTTGCTGGCTTAAGTTTAGTCATTCAGTTGCTAGCCGACGGCCGGCCGCAAAGCATCCAAACAGCTGTGCGTCAGACGGGACAAAATGCCCGGCGCTATTCCCGCCGGCACTTTTGACAGCGAAAAGTATTGGTTCAACATCGCTCTGCACGTAATCACCGGCATCGACATCACGGTTCAGCTATACAACGCTTTCATGGGAATTTATGTGACGGACAAGTCCATCAAAACCTACCGCTATTTCATGCTCTACAGCACGGTAAGTAGCCGCTGTGCTCCGGGAAGAAGAATACTCGATGTCTGACAGAGCTGAAATGGTCATGTTCCTAGTAAATATACAATAATGGATTAGTGATCGGGTAGAAGTGCAAATAACATTTTTTTGCGGTAGAAAGTTTAAAAATTAAAGAACGAAAAATTAAAACCAAATAAATAATCTAGCACAAAACCTTACTTTAAAAATATTTAATCTACAACAAATTTCAAAAAACAATAAAGATAAAACAATAGAGAAAAACACCTGGTCATTGGATGGAAGCCAGGACTTCAGTCCAAGCCATCGGGAATAGCGAGCTTCAGCATACGGTTCAAAAAATAGCTTAACACATTCAGATCGCCGACCTGATGTACATTATCGCGTTGGGCGTCCTCTTCCAGCCTACTACTCTGGCACCGTCACCGTGTCACTCGATGCACGGGCTCTTACATGCATTCGGTGTTGTCGGTGCTGAAATTGCAGTAAGTTCCACCTTGAGCGCAGTTATAGCGGCGTTGCGAAGTAAACAGTTTTCTGCTTCCCCGATAAAACCCACGTTTCTGGCCTTTTGAGGAGTCACATGAAGTTAAGTACAGGCTGTTGACGCCTTCACGAAGGTTTCGGGACACCGTACTTCTTCTGTTTGTGAAGCCGGCGTCGCTGTTTTCCGAATGGAAATAATTTTCAAACAAGCAAAAAGGGGCCTTGCCACCTGTGGTTTCGGCACCTCTTTATTTTTTCTTTACTTTTTGAGACTGATAAATTCACAAAAAATTTTATTAAGACAATGAATCGGCAGTTATCTTCTGGCATCTGACAGTACGTCACTATTAGCGGAAGTATGGCGTGTACCACAATGAACGCGCTTTAGTTCTGCGCCACCTCGGCCTGCGTGGCGCTCGTCATGGCGTCTCAGGCGCACTCGCTGCTCTACCGGATGATCGTCCTGCTACAGCGCCCCGAGATCGAGGAGATGTTCCTCAGTCGGAAAGGAATTGCATTCTTTGGTTGTACCCATGTCCTCGGTGCGGTCGTATTGGCCTTCTTCGCCAGGTTCGCTCTTACGACGGTACGAAAGTTCCAGGCTTTGACGAGGCACCTGAATTTTCTTTCAGGAGCCGTGGCCGTTCCATGAGCCGAAATACGTCGGCTTTCAAGGCCCCGCCGACGATGTCTACCTCTGCGTCAAGTTCGATCTGTTTGAGGCGAAACGCGTCGTTCTGGTGAGCGTACTTTTGGCGCAAGGCGGTCTGTGGATGGTCATTGTCGTCGGAGCGATGCTTGTCATCCTTGCACAAGTCCGTCGCAACAAAAAGACGATGGTCATGTCGGAGAAGACCTGCCGCATGCATTTGTATTTTGTCCGTTTGCTGTTGGCTCAAGTAAGTTGGGGCCACAGCTACTTACGAGCTACTTCTTATTGCCCGCTCGGGCCCTTACAATAGCTCTCTTTGAGCCTTCCTTCTGGCACCCTTGGGCCAGGGTTCTCAGTGCACCTTAGTTAATGCTTAGTCCTCTTTATTGGGCGGCTCGGGTCGCACTCCCGTGGATAGGAAGATCTTACATTTTCAAACAAAATTAAGAAAATGTTCTACGCATCTCCCTCGATCGTCCTGTCTTTTAAAACCTTGCCGACTATTTCAAACCTTTCTATTATTAGTTGGTGTAACCTGGATATATTTTTATGTGTACGGAAGAAGGTGCTTCTTTTAGGGGACGCTTGCTAATAGAGGATGTTTCTTGAGGGTCGTTCGGTATCTCAAAAGTAACGGGAAGAAACAAAGCCGGAAAAAAGGACGGAAGCATAAACCTGTTTTCGGTAAAATTTTTCGGACGCTGTTGTCATTAATTCACCGGCTTCTCGCCGCTAGCGGTGTCGATTGGGTTTTACGAGACTTAGCGAAGCATTAAAACCGCAGCCCACAAATACAAGGGGTCCAGCTAGGGCTCAAGTCCTCCAGGAATTTTTACCGGCCCTATTCTTGGCATCAACTTTTTTTCGGCCGCATCAATCGGGTCGACGTCGATCGAGCAGTATTAAACTCCGTGTCCTTTAGCTGGCGGGACCGTTTCTCTGCTTCATAGTTCCCGGGACGTGTGCGGCCGTCGTCATCTTCCTGAAGACCTTCACCTTCGTACCACGAGCTCCTCTACTGGCGTTGATCATCTCGGAAATCTGCATCCTCCTTTTGGCGATCTTCCCACTCGTCAACGGCATTCTGACGCTTCGATTCGTCGCGCCCTATTGGAGGTTTACCAAAGACCTCCTGCGTCTCGTTCGGCCACGGCCTTCGCCATCAGTCCAAGGCATTGTCAACACTTCATCAATGCAGAGCATTACCGAAGCAAAGACTCCCGCCTTCCCAGTAGACTTCATCCGCGGACGGCAAATGTACGTACGCCGGGGCTTAATTCCGAAGCTCAACGGACGAATTGGAGCGCCGCGGTTTGATGGTATGTTTCGTTACCTACGATTTATTTAAGCTGGGAACTGGAATTGATTCCGCGGACCGACTTCCGTTTTGTGCAAGCCCAACCCTTTGCAGGATTCCGTTCAGTAAAACGCAAGGAAAATCAAGGCATCCAGAGAAGGAAACCGGCGCTTGAAACTTCATAGCCGTGTCGTTTCCGTTCCGTACAACGCAACAGGAACGTAGCTGTGCGCCTCTCGGGTCCTGAGACCATTACGATTCGCTTAAAAAACGATTCCGATTCCAAAAGAGGAAAGTAGCCGACATCAGATGCCGATTCTCCCCACCCCCGACATTGAAATCACGCTTATACCCGGCAAAGCACATAGTCGTCAGAATACCATGATTTTAGGCCTTGCTTGAAATCGCCGGTAGCCGTGTGGGTGTCCGGTTCTACCGCTCTAGCCTCTCGCACGTGCTTCTTCACGCAGCGACACTAATCATGAACGCCTGTGCTGTTCACATGTCCTGATTTGTACGCTTTGGGTTAGATTTTCTGACTTTGTTGCTCCTTTTCGCATAAAATTCTCTCTAGCCAACAACTAAGTTTCGAGAATCACGGTTCAGCATGTGGCACAAGTGGCGTCATTACTGAGTGAGGTGTTTTTGGTTTTGTTAGGGAGTTAACTTTGGGCCACACAATATGGCCAAATACCCTGCTGTACGTTATGCGCATGCTGTGCGGATCCTCAGTTGTATTCGACAACTCAAAGCTCTAGCGTCGCCCATAGGCGTCAATTCATGTGAGCAAAGGGAGTATCATTTTGAGCTGTTCTTTTTGCAAGTTCTTCTCTCTCTTTAAACGCGACTGTTTAAACGCGAGTGACGATTTTGCCCTGCATATTTTTGGGTCAGTGCAGGGCATCAGGTCAGGGAAAAAGCCTGATCTGATGCCCTGCCCCGAACCCTGCCATATATTGCCCAAACACCTCCTTGTTAAGGCGATTTTTAGCCATTTTCTTTATCAAATTTTGCCTCTTAACCCCATTGTATCCTTATTAATTGCGAATATTTTCTGTGCATAAACCTGAGTAGCTGAAATGGATAGAATTACGGCATCTAGAAAAAAGCACCAAAGGAGAGACCAAGGCATTCTCTCCTTAACTAAAACAAAGAAAAATTACTTTAAGGCCCGGGCCGGGCCTAAAAATTCAGGACCGGGCCGGGCCCATACAAAATCAGGACCGAGTCGGGCCCTGGCCGGGCCGTTCCGACCAAAGTCGAGCGTATTTCGCACTCTGGGTCCACCCTCTGTCCCCGATCTCCGCTCCCTATCATGAAATCCTGGCTACGGCCCTGCAGAGTGATGTCACTTTTTTCTGAGTTCTCTTGTCTGTTTGATTCATCCTGGCGAGGATGCGTCAAAGGGAGCGAAAAAAACTGGAGGTCGTCGATTTTCACTCTGCGCTTCCACGTTGTAAGACGCGCTGCTCTCTTGTAGTGCGTTATCGACTGCAGTGAATCATACAGGTGTGGCGCGTTTATTATCCTGTGCACATGAGCGATTACCCAATTCTCGGACTGCAGTGGCTCCCATGCATTTTACGTGTATTGCCAAGAACACTATTAGTATTTTGTGGTCTTGTGGCTTGTCGGGAATTTGAAAAATACCGCGAAAATTCAGGAGATTGCGAAGCATTAGGAGGAAGGAAATATTTTCAATGTGCGCCATTTATTTCGGCAGTAGTAAAATTGGCTGGACGTTTCGAATAATTATTTTTTTCTGGAAAATTATTTTTTTTTTTCTGGGAAATAATTTTATAAAAATAAAAAATTTCGCTAGCTTAACGAATTTCCTGGCGATACCGGCGTAAATAAGCCGTCCGGTACCACTCAAGCGTTTATTGTCAAGTGTTGCTGAAGTTCCTGAAGTTGCCTTAGTCTTTTGCTTGAGAAATGCGATTGTCTGATGACGTTCTCCTCGACATTCTACGTCACCTTGGCCGCTTTAACCTGGACGTGATCAGCATCAGCTCCAGACAATTGCACAAAGTGGTCGTTCATCGCATGTCGAAGGTACGTCTATGTAGAAATTTACCCGTGCTTTTACCAAGTGAAATTGGAGAGAGAAAAAAAATTGCAAAGTCAGATTTTTCGTAAAGGTTCTTTTTTCTTCGCCTCCCTTTACATGCATTTTTCGTACAAAATTCAAAAAGCTACGGTTCTCCACAGATCTCCACTCTAGCTGTGCCTTCGCCATCTACAGTCTGCTGGTCTGTGCCGAAACGCGGGAATTAGGATGCGTTGCGACGGAGGGACGAAGTAAAACATCCTAAAGCTAGCGACATCGGACGCCATCTTCGTTCAAGCTACGTTGAATGCTTGACGCTAACGCCGGCATGTATTAAGGTGCTGAGCCTTTGTCTGAGGAGCGTAAATGTTTATGAGGGGTCTCAAATTGGAATTTGCCCAAGTGCCGCGTAGAACCCGCCAAAGGGGGAGGGCATTTCTTATTCGACGCCAGCTATAGGCCGGCGGCGAAAAATGACCTGGTCCTGCCATTTCAGGGATTTTTAGCCTTGTACAGCCAGCCTCATGCGCCACCTGAGAAACTGTGGGGTTCATTGGTCAAAAATTCGTTCATAATTGAACCCCAGGCTTGTTTTGACGGCTTGGCGCGCGAAAATTTTTAATTTTTAACCGCCCTTGGCCTTCGTTCATGGGTTTGCGCAAGACTCGCCAGGGGAGTATTGCCCCCCCCCCCCCGGAGGCGATCCGAGACCCCTGAAGTTCTTTTAAAAAATCAAACAAAGAACAAGCTTTAAAAAAAGAATGAACCAATAACCGCACCGAAAATTTCAACAAAGCAGTGTACCCTATTTGTTCTAGTAAAGTCTGCTAAAACCTGTTCACATAACTTAGCCGACCAAGTCAAGCATGGCCCTCACGAGAGCAATTTTAGGGACGACCGAGACATGTTGAAAGAGTCGTGCACGAGCTGCTGGAGCATGCGGACACGATCGCAGTTGATCGCCTCGACTTCTCAAACGTACTCTTTTCTCCAGTCGACCTTAATCTAGCCACCGAGCTCGTATCGGCACTGCTCGACGTAAAACACGTCAGATTCGAGTAAGAAATTTTTGGGCGTTTTAGGATTATAAAACTGAACCCAGGCTTAGGCCGAAACGTCATCGTCAAGCTTTACGCATGACGGTCATGCTCATCTAAGGCCTTACGGTCAGTACGACCCAGTACGACCGACGATGCAGCCGAGGGCTTTGGCTGCTTAGGCGGTGCTGGTATTGTCCGTGCACAGCTCCTTTTCGGTCATAAAATTCGCTTATTTTCACTCCTCTTCGTTTTGACTTGGTCCTCAGAAGGAAATATGCGCTTTCCGGTCGTCGGCGGTTAACTACTGTCATATGACGGTGCGTAACATTGTATATTTAGCGGCGATTTCCCGGAGCGACCCTTCGACGCACCCAAATTCGAGCTATACAGAAGCCCGCCTCGCATCATGGACGGCGAGATACTGGAGTATTGCAAGAAAAAGAGAGCAAATGACTGGCGCCGATCCGTTACCTTCTCGTATGCGTCGGTCACAAAGGACTTCGTTCGCAAAGTGGCGGAGGTAAGCGCACATTACGTCGTCGTGTACCGTATTCCGTGCTAAGCGCAGTGCTTAAGCACGAATATCGCACAAATGTTAATTGCGCTGCGTCAGCTCTAGGGTGGGAGACGTGTTCGCAGAATTCAAAATATCCACTTGTCGAACTGGAACAAGGAAAATACATGTATCTAGCCATGCTGTGCGCGTGCATGTGTACCATCAAGTGCACTGAAGCAGCCCTACGCGGGGGGGGGCGGCTAGGGTCCGGTTCCCGGAGCTTGACCTTTAGGGTAAGCGGGGGCCCGGGCCGGCGCCGGCGCTGGGGGGCATGCGCGGGGGCAATATTAGTGGTGTGCGGCCCCAGGGGCCTGACGCGAGGCCTTGGTCAGGGAAAGGGGGGGCTGGATCCCCGGCACCCGATGGGACAGTTGCTCTGAACGGCATCACATGTGATAGCGTGATACTTGCTGAGTTAGAAGAGTCTTGTCTTATGCAAATCAGTCACTGCATCGTTAGACATTTGGCCAATTGAAAAACCTATTGGCAAACACACGAAAATAAGCGATAAACGTACTTTAACGGCGCCGTTACGATATCTGTTATGTTAATAACAAAACGAGGGTTGTTGTGGCGTAAGGGCTAACGCAGGCACCCTTTATACGCTAACAGTGAGTATTGCTGGGTAGCGAATTACGTCGTTGCAGGCACGCAGACGCGGCGAACTTCCGGAGACACTCGTCCTTTGGGTCAACTCGAGGGCTGATACTGCTGAGCAAGAATTCGTCGAAGTGAAGCTGGCCGAAATCGAGCACCATGATAATATCACGGGCTCGACGCGTCACTACATTGTGAGCCCTGATCTCGTGGTCGGTTTCGATTACGACGGGGTACGCGGGTACAGACACACTGCGATCTCGGACCAGCGCTCATTCGCGGCAAAATACGCGAACACGGAAGAATGAACCATGTTGGAGCACATACGTCGTTATTCTAAGGTGTCTTCGAGCACCCACAAGCATTTAGCAATCCTTGTTGAGCGCCGGTCTTTTGTCTTGCGAGATAAAACAACGTATCGGCGTCGTCGTCGTCGTATCTATGTGTCCTTCCAGTAGCGTCAGTTCAAAATTTGTACCGGATCGGAATCGCTTTCGAATTTGGGAATCGGATCGGAATCGATATTTGTTAAGGACGCGAGGTGCGCCCAAGCCTAGCTCGAAACATGCGACGGGTTCATGTGGATTAGAAGGCCGTGAGTCTTTGGGTGGAATTATTTTTATATCTTTTTTGATAGTCTTCAAAAACGTTTTTATCTCTGATTAGGGGCCGTCCATAAAGTCTGTAAGCATTACATCGCCCTTTTTTGACCTCCCCCTGTAATCAAAATGTAATGAGGGGTCTGACCCCCCTCCCCCCTGTAATCTTACACGTGTAAAATCGAATTTTAAGCGCAGTAGAAAGCAAGTTTTAAGTGCTTTTTTAGCACTTTTAAGCAAAAAAATCAGTTAAAAGATTTATGAAAAATAAGTTTTAAAAAGGCCCGCTGCAGGCGATACCATCGAAATTTTAGGTCAAAATTTGCAAAATTCAGTGAAATTTTTGCTGGTCGGCGCCTAGCGGCGGGCCATTTTACCTAGTGCTTGTGATTACGTAATCAAGGCCTTTGGCCCCCCCTCCTCCCTGTAATCAAATGTAATCAAAGGCCTCGACCCCCCCCCCCCCTGTAAGGCTTACAGGCTTTCTGGACGCCCCCTTATGTTTTCGCTTTCCATTCGTCTTCGAGTGACTTGTTTCAAAAGAAAACAAATAGGTAAAAACAAGATAAAATATATTCTGCAATATTTTACCAGAATATAACAAGTGTGAGCTGTTTATTCTTTAGCAATTATCAGTGGGTAATCTCTACACACAGGTTTGATATTAAGACAGGCAGTTTCGGCGACTGACTACCTTTTTGTGTTGGTCAATTATCAACGCCGTCCCCATCCGTAAGCTGTGAAGTCGACGCCTCCGGGGTACATTCCCGGTTGTCTGCCTCCGCTCGGCGCCGGCTGCTGAAATGAGTGTTCTGCTTAAGAGGCACCATCCATATCATAGGCTAATGCTCACTAGGGATCGTCTACAAAACCAAACCAAACCAACTTCTGTTTAGTTTGGTTTTGTTTCAGTTTGGTTTTGAGTTTGGTTTTGTATAGGGATTTTCATAACCAAACCAAAGTAAATTTAGCAAAACCAAACTACCAGTCTGGTTTTGGTTAGTTTGGTTTTGTTTCACTTTTG
The DNA here is from genome assembly GCA_020875895.1 of Aphelenchus avenae. Classification (NCBI taxonomy): domain Eukaryota; kingdom Metazoa; phylum Nematoda; class Chromadorea; order Rhabditida; family Aphelenchidae; genus Aphelenchus; species Aphelenchus avenae. The sequence continues at coordinate 185,668 of JNEY01000288.1, forward strand.
TTTTGCTTTGGTTTTGTATAGGGATTTTCATAACCAAACCAAAGTAAATTTAACAAAACCAAACTACCATTTGTTGTAAGTAGCAGCATTCCAGGTTCGCGTAGCAGGTTCCTACCATCCACTACCATTACTGAACAGTTGCCCTTTGTCTCCCATCAGTCGTGCTTATTGCTTGGTCTTTCGGGCGCTAGTTATCGCGTAATTGCCTGTCAGGCTCCTTCACTTTACTCGTCTATGATCTCCAAGATAAGCCTTCCCTTTGGCGAGTAAAGATTTTCCACCCCAGTGCACGCTTTTATGTGCAAACATTTATTCAATTTTGCAAAAGGCAGATAGGTTTTGCAAAAGTACAGTTTTGCGTAGCTTGGTTTTGCATTAGCTGCTTTGAGATAGCAAAACAGAAAACAAAACAAAAGTACGC
>JNEY01000289.1:7760-24328 GCA_020875895.1 Aphelenchus avenae
CAGTCTAGGAAGACGCTCTAGCAGCCTAGGAATATGCTCTAGCAGTCTAGGAAAGCACCCTAGCAACCTAGCGAGACTCTAGCAGTCTAGGAAAGCACCCTAGCCGTCCAGGAAGACGCTCAAGTAGCCTAGGAAGGCGCTCTAGCAGTCTAGAAAGACGCCCAACAGCCTAGGAAGAGGCTCTAGCAGCCTAGGAAGACGCTCTCGGAAGGCGCTCTAGCAGACTAGTAAGACGCTCTTGCAATCTATGAAAGCACCCTACAGTCTAGCAAGACGCTCTAGCAGCCTAGGAAGGCGCTCTAGGAAGGCGCACTAGCGGGCTATGAATGCGCTCTAGCAGTCTAAGAAGATACTCTAGCAGTCTAGGCAAGCATCCTTGCAGCCTATGAAGACGCTCTAGCAGCCTAGGAAGACGCCCAAGCAGCCTAGAGAGTCTCTAGCAATCTAGGAAAGCACCCTACAGGCTAGGAAGACGCTCTATAGGGAAGCACCCTAGCAGTCTAGAAAGACGCTCTAGCAGCCCAGGAAGGCGCTCAAGCAGTTTAGGGAAGCCCGTAGCAGTCTAGGAAGACGCTCAAGCAGTACCCTCATCCTAGGGCAGCGTCCTCTCAGCCTGGGTTGACACTTCCGTAGGCTGAGAGGACGCATCCCTAGGCTAATAGGGCAGCGTCCTCTCAGTCTAGGGGACGTCCCTCTCAGCCTTAGGAAGCGTCCTCCCAGCCTAGTGAAGGGTCCTATCGCCTAGGGAGACGTCCTATTTGCCTAAGGAGACGTCTAGTCAGACTGGCTAAGCGCCCTGTTAGCCCAGGTAAGCGCCTTCTCAGCCTAGGGAAGCGTCCTCTCAGCCTTGGGAAGCAGCGTAATTTCCTGGGAGACGCAATCTTAACATGGTCAAGCGTCCTTTCAGTCGAGGGAGAGTGCTCTTAGCTGGAGGAAGCGCCCTAGCAGCTTCGGTCCTCTCAGGCTAGGAAGACGCCCTCTCAGATTGGGGCAGCGCCCTATCATCCTAGGGATGCATCCTCTTAGCCTACGGAAGCGTCCTCTCAGTCAAGAGAAGCTTCCTTCCAGCCTGAGGAGACGTCATCTCGGCCTGGGGAAGCGCCTTATCAACTTAGGGCCTCTCAGGATAGAGAAACATACTTTCAGCCTGGGGAAGCATCTGTCAGCCTGGTGAAACGTCCTATTAGCCTAGAGATACATCCCCTCCATCTAGGGAGGCGTTACATCTACCTGGGGAGACATAACTCAGTCTAGGGAGGTGTTCATTCAGCTTTGCGAGGCGTCCACAGCGCCAAGGAAAGCGTCCTGACAGTCTCGGGAGGTGTAGGCTTAGGATAGGAAAGACTCCTGACAGCCTGCATGATATAGCTTCTTAACAGTGCGGCCGCGAAGCGGCCGCCTTCCACTCGTCTTAGTCTCGAAATGGATGTACGGAGTTAGCAGAAGTAAGACTAGGCGTGAACGCTTCCCGCTAGGATTCGCCCCACTAATGGACCAGCGGTGTCTCGGAATTCCGTAGTCGATTTTCCTAATCCAAATTCCGACTGTCGTCGCGTTCCTAATTCCGAATGAAAGGGGTCCATTCCGAATTCCGAATAAATACTTTTCATTCCGAGACCCCCCTGTAATAGACGCTCTTTTAAGGTATTATCCGGACGATGAGGAAGAGGTGCGCGTGTGGCGCGAGCATGCCCCGATCGAAGTGTATCACCTGCGAAACTCACACACCAACGAGATGCTGACGTACATCGTCGCGAAGTTCATCTCTGTGTGTGGCGTCATTTCGCTGGGTTCATAGGAAATCGTGTCTTAGGCCGCCGCAGGCGGGGCCAGCGGATTTTTGGATATTTTTGGGACTTTTTGTTGAAAACTTGATCCATTTGACAAAAAAATGTAGCATAACCTCCTTCCCGCGGCTGCGCCGTGGTGGCGGTTTGGGACCCATGCCCCCCCCCCCCGCAATCGGAGTCCCGGGCCCCCTTACAGGGTTGATCTTTGGACGCTTTTTCACTTATGTTGGTCACTTTCTCTGGCCGTGTACCCTCAATCGGTCACCATTCCAGCGCATGTCACCGACGTCTAATGCTTGACCAATTGGGCTAACGAGTCCTTGGCGTGTCTCTCGTTCGTGACCGATTCATATTTATGAAACAATTATTTGAACGAAAAGGAAGGATCCTCGAGCATTCTTATAAGACAATAAAAATTCATTGGGATATACTTTCATGTCAGCAGACCGTCAATTACTGTTTTTAGCTGTGAACGTAGTAGCCTCCCAGCTGTGCTAAGCATGTGATTTTTTTTTCGCAGCTCATGCGATGCTTGACAAACTATTCACCACGCTCTTCTACTGGTTACCTCGTTTAAAAGCTCGCTATGATCACTGGTTTCGAAAGCGAAAACATATTACTTCTGGCGGTTGTTCCGTTTAGTGTCCCCGACGTTGCAGTTACCCACAGCTCATCGGTATTTAAGGAGTAGCTGTAGTTTAGCGGTTAGTTTTTCCCGCACGTTTATACTCACTGGCTGCATTCGTTTCCTTTCTATCAAATCAGGAAACTCTTTTAGGAACAAGCTGCTCCGGGATGTCGTCCAGGATGGAAGAGAAGCTTAAGACTACAAGCCATTTGTGCGGTGACCAACGGAAACAATGCCTTGACTGCGGCAAAACTTTCTCGCGCACCAGTGACCTGAAGACCCACCGACGCATCCACACAGGTGAGAAGCCATTTGAATGCGATCAATGCGGTAAGACGTTCGCCCAATCCGGTCAGCTAAACGTTCATCATCTGCGCATGCACGCCGGGCACAGACCGCACCGCTGTGACGTGTGCCAGAAGACATTCTTCGACGCCAGTACGTTTAAGGTCCACCAACGTGTCCACACAGGGGAAAAGCCCTATGATTGTGACAAATGCGGAAAATCGTACTCACAGTCAAGTCAACTAAAGGTTCACCTACGGACCCACACCGGCGACAGACCCTACCGCTGCGAGGTGTGCTACAAGGGCTTCTTCGACCTCAGCAATCTGAAGTGCCACATACGAGTCCACACCGGCGAAAGGCCCTTTAAGTGCGAAGAATGCGGCGCTACCTTCTCTCAACAGCGTTCGCTGATAGGTCACCGTCACGTTCACACGGAGGAGAAGCCGTACAAGTGCGACACGTGCGAGAAGTCGTTCCCGCTTCTATCCTATCTTAAGGCCCATCTGCGCAGTCATACTGGTGAGAAGCCGTATAAATGTGATGCATGCGAAAAGTCGTTCGCTCATAACGCCACTTTGAACATCCACAAACGCACGCACACCGGGGAAAAGCCATACGAATGCGACTGTTGTCTTAAATCCTTTGCAACCTCCAGTGCGCTCAAGGTGCACCAACGTATCCACGATAGCTCGAAGCCGTTCAAATGCGATTTTTGCGAGATGCGCTTTGCACAAAAAGGTAACTTGGACATTCACAAACGCTCTCATACCGGTGAGAAGCCGTTCAAATGCAACGTTTGCGAGGCGTCTTTTACACGGCTCACTCACTTGAAGGTCCACAAAGCTAGGCATACCGGAGAGAAGCCTCACAAATGCGACGTATGTCCCAAATGCTTTATTACGGCTAGCGACCTCAGAACTCACCAGCGGTTTCATAGAGGAGAAAAGCCGTACAAATGCGACGCATGCCCAAAAAGCTTTACTACGTCCAGCGACCTGAAAGTCCATCAACACGTTCATACTGGTGAGAAGCCGTTCAACTGCGACGTTTGCGACACGTGCTATACCACTAAAGCTCAATTTCAAGCACATCTACGCTCGCACACCGGCGAAAAGTCCCCGTACAAATGCGACCGTTGTCACAAGTTCTTTACAACCCCCTCCAATTTAAAGAGGCATCTGCGCATTCACGACTTCCACGAAACTACGCTCTCCGATTCTACTCCTTTTTCTAAGTAATCGAATGCACTTGCTGTCGAGGTCTCTTTGCACAAATAAACATCCTTCAAGAGATGACTTAAAACGTGCTAAGACGAATTATGAGTTTGATGGAAAGAAGTTGGTCATCTCATGCTCTCAATTGCTCAATTCAGAGCACCGCAAAACTTAAGAATTTTTCGTAACTGTTTTCCGAAAGTCGTCAGTTATGTCTCGTGTATTCGTTGGCCCAGACGAGCATATTTTAACTTACTAAAAAGGCTGTGGATTTGATGTACAATTTCTCGGTAAAACCTGATTAGGGCCAAAAAAATTTCATAGTAGCCCGCATTTCGTTTAGTATACTTAGGGCGCCGAGACGGGACGCCATCGTCTGTGGTCAGCAATGGGGGACGCCATGACCTGGGTATGACCCTCCCCCATATCAGGCTGACGAATGTTCTTGACGTTCCCTGAAAGGAAGGTAAAGGTGTGGTATGGCGGACATATCGTGCTAGTTTTTTGCTTATTTAAAGGACTGCGGCTACGCTGTTACGAGCTACACACGCACGCCGTGGACTTTTACTCGGCGGAGAGTGTATGCGGCAAGAAAGGAGGACATCTGACGTCGGTCGGTAGCGCCTTTGAGAACAGCTTCGTATGGAGATTAGTCGGAACGTCACCGCGGATCGGCTCTGGATCGGCGGTCACTATGGCGGCGAGGACGACTTCGGATCGTTCTGGATGTGGAACGACGGGGCCCAGTGGACTCTATGACAACTGGAAATACAGTGAGTCGGGCCATCCAAAAGCTCGGCATATGCGTCGTAAACGGATGGCCTTACCGTGATTTTATCTAGAGATGGACATCCGTACCGTATTACGGGCCGTACCCGTAGCCGTAAAATACGGGTACGGCTACGGTACGGGGGACCCCCCCCCCCCNAGTGGCGGTTATAGGCTATAGAGCCAAGGCCAAAGGGCTGCAAATTCCGCAGAAGTCAGCAGAGTTCCCAAGAAGAGCAGCTGCAGAGCTTAGGAATTGCAGTGGAAAACCCGCTGGCATCAGTGGTTTAGCCAGGAGATCCAAGCGGCTACAGGGGTTAGCCAAGCGGACCTAGTTTACGGTATGGACACAGTCGAGGACAGGCTAGAGGATTAGCCCCCGTGAGACGCAGTTTGCAGTGTCAGAGCCCTAGTAAGGCTCAAGAAGGCTTCAGAAGCCAAAGTAGCGGAACTTTCGTCAAAAGGCCGAATCAATACTGATTCAATACTTGAGTCCTTACTGACTCACTCAGGCGTGCTTTGGGCCTTAGATCGCTTAGGTGGGCCCAGTAAGCGGTTTAAGAGTCTTCGGTACTCCGGTTTACGGTAGTGTCCGTCGGAATCAATGACTTAGAGTCCTTCCCTCGTAAGTCTAGGCAACTAGGCGGGTTAGGCAACCCGCAAGGGTGTCACAATTAATAACCTTCACAAGAAGGATTTTTCTTAGAATACGTGGATGACGCCGCTATCGGCGACTACAACGTGATCGCAATCGGTCTCTCCTACAACAGTACGGCTGGCGCCTGGACGTTGGAGGACGGATCGCTGCCGACGTCCACCAATTGGGCCGCCGGTTATCCGAAAATTGAGGGAACGGGCGGCGGTGAGGACGATTTCTACGTCTACATGTGGACAACCGGCTACGATGCGTCTACCTGGATGAACGGCGAGCCGAACATGGCCGCGGACGGTGTGGTTTGCCAGCGTCCGCCGGACTCACAAGTGGCTTATACTTGATTTCATTAACGTTTTCTTTAACGTGTCATAAACCACCAAATAAAGCGTTAATTGTTGCAAAAGATCTGCAAAAACTCCGACTGGTCTTCTACGCGAACGTATACTATTCTGAGTACTAGTGAGTGCGCCATCCGTTCGAACACTGCGGCAGGGACAAACCTTTGGGATTACTCTGAAGCATGACGTTTGTTAACCTCCATTCCATTCCAGAAAACGCATTCCGGAAAGCGCGAAGGCTCGCATAACGACAACGCCAAGCAAACATTAAACACGCGAAGTTCGTAACCTGGATCAGAAAGACCGCTTTCTACGGTCATCTCCCCTTCTCAATCAGCCCTACTCAAACAATCCTAAGCCCAAGCCAAATCTCGATGCCTGTGCATACGCCTAAGGATGAGCACGAGTCTACTCCTAAGCACTTATCAGGTTCGGCTTAAGCATGGGTGTGCTGTCGACTACGTGAGCTGCCGTCTTCGGATGTACCGTCGCATAATATCGCAGAACTGTGTACCAAGCAACTCTCAGCTGATTTTTAATTTAGTCGAACGCGACGGCAATTTGCAGCTATTCTTTAAAAAAAAATGTGGCGCCCTTCCTGGGCAAAGCCCCCCCCGGGGGGGGGGGGGATGGCCAAAAATTGTAAAAACTGGCAAATGGGTCAAATTTTCAGTAGAAAGTTTCACATAATAGTCCAAAAACTGTTGGTATCGCCTGCAGCGGGCCCAAAATGCGATTTGTTGTGGTCGCTCGCCTAACAGGCTTACCTCAGCACAAGATCCAGGGAACGGGCACGTCGCGTTCGAAACCAGCGTTGGGAAATTTCGACACTCGTTGTTAGCCAGCGGTCGCTCGCTCAGCGGAAACACCACTCGTAAAAGCTGTCGTCGCATTCGAAGAGAAACCGCAACAACCGCGTCTTCCATACCGGCATACTAAGCGGTCTTTCTGAGATCCCTTAACGACGTCGTTCCGTATACGATGGGTTCCTCTCGTGAACCACACCGCAGCAAAGGATACTACCGCGTACCGTGCGTGACGTGCTGAACCAAAGCAGTTTCCAAAGTTTTACGCTAGCTAACTCCCTACGGCAACCGTTGCTGGTAGATAAGGCCAGTCTGGCCCGGTCACGGACACTGACTAAGGAGGGCATCTTAGTTCAAGTTATCCCTCAAAGAATCTCACTTACGCGGCAAAATAGCGTAACTTTAAGCACTGATTCTTGTCATTACGTCAAGAGCACTCCGAACTACACCTTTATTACTTGGGCCAGTGCTTAAATGGCTATTTCGCTGGAGGACGCTGGCAGATAATACCGTCCAAGGCTATATTAAACGGGTACTTCCGCCAGAGAGACGCGTCGCCAGCGTCCGTCCACATGTACGCGTAGTAGGGGGTCCTCGTCTCCCACTTCGGGTAGCCACCGGCCCAGTTGGTGAACGTCGGCCGCGAACCGTCGGACCACGTCGTCCAAGCTCTGACCGTCTTGTTGAAGAAGAGACCAATGGCGACCGCGCCGCCGTAGCCGATAGACGCGTCGCGGGCGTATCCTAGGAAAGGTCCTTATATAAAGGTTTAAGATGTTTCGAAACGGTACATTTCGTGAAAGGCCAGCACAATCTCACAAAAACGACTTAATTTTAACGCATTTTTAATACCATTTATTTATTCATTTTAGTAAACGGATATATATGCACTGTTTGCTATTTAATATCGTTGTTATATAATATCTATTAATTATAAATTACGCATTTGATTGCAACCCCTGTGGTTGTCCAAGGACCCCGAACGGAATTTACAAACCCACCCAAATGTGTCAGCATTCTTAACTCCTACGTTCTCTTAGTTCGCCTTAGTGTTTTAGCACTGCAATCCCAAGACTATAACAAGAAATTAAAAGAAAAAATGCAAAGCGAAAACCACGCAATTTCTGGAAAGTACCTCTCTGAAAAAATTACCAGTCCCTTGCGAAATTCTATGCTGACTCGAACTTGCTAGGCTTTGAGGACTTTTTCACAAAAATGCTTTTGCGAAACAAATCCCTCTGGCAAAGTGGTATCGTTTTCCAGTGCACACTTACGGAGTACGTCGAAATTCGTCGCAAGTTCCTGGATGGACACCAGGCTAGCATTATTATGCTTGCATTCGTACTGCGCCCCGGACCATGTCCATGTGTATCCATTTTGGTAGTCGATAACCAGAACACAAAGCTCTGTTTAGAGTGGAGTTCGACGAAGTCCAATTCAGTACTTGCTTCCACTAGTTCAGAAACAAAGGTTGTGTCGAAGCCTAACCGACTGTATAGCAAAGCTTCGTGTTCGGATTGTACGTCCAACCCTTCGTGCAGCGTGTTTCCTTTGGTTTTAGCTCGACTAAGCAGACGAAGGGCAGTGTGTCCGTGTTGTTGCCATCGTACCACTTGCCGGTGCTCCGCTCAAACTGCAAGCTAGAGAACCAGCAGGACCTGCACAGCGGGCCGCCTAAACCGTCGACCCGTTTATTAACGAAACGGACCCCTTTCCCCACCATAACCCTCTCCTATAGGACGGACCACTGCTACCGTATATTGGTTCTAATAGAAGCCGGCTCTAATATAAGCCGGCCCTAATAGAAGCCGACCACCAAAAATGGTAATGGAGGAATTGTGTTTAAAAGCTTTATTTGAACATATGTCGCACAGTTACGAGTATCCTATTTTAACATACAAAAATTTTTTTCATGGCCAAAATCATAGGTACCTGTGGCACTTTTCACGAAGGCCCTCTAAATTTGACTATCGAAAAATAGAAGCCGTCGGCTTTTATTAGAACCAATACGGTATACAAGAACCAACGTCTCAGCAGATTTACGAGAAAAACTACTGCTTACGGTTTTTATAAGCTTGCTTAAGGCACAGGGACTCTCAAAATGCCTACCGGGGTCGGGGGTAGGGAGGTTTGGAAAACTTTCCACGACACGGCGAAGCCACCGGAAGAGGGGGTGTGGGGTTAGAAAAATGTCGCGAACGAGAAGTTGCCCTTTGGGCGGCTAGGTTCTGCATTCGGATTGTGATGCTCCGTGTCTAGTGGTTGATTAGCGAGAGGATTTGCCGGAGTTCCAGCTATCCTGCTGCTGTAGTTGCTCCTAGTTGACTCGTCGTGCTGCTGCTCAGGACGCAGATCCTTCCATCGTAGATTTATTACCTCAAACTTGGGTATATAAACCTGTTATATGTGGCAAAAGTACATGGCCCGATGGCCTAAATATGCACGCAATATGACGAAACATATGGCCTAAATTGGCCTAACGTGCAACGGGCCATAGACTGGATAGCAGCCCACTCGGCTCACCATAGCAGAGTTCCGCTATGGGCCGATGGTGCTCGCTGGAAGGTCAGTTGCCCTCCATTGAGCAAGTGACTGCGGAGGAGTTCCTCCGCGTTAGTCACATTCCGCCGGACGCCCTGCGACACACACTGACGGGAGAGCGCTCCGCCGCTGGCTTTTATACCGCACGCCCGCGTAGGACGCACGCGCAGAGGCAAAACGCCACGCGCGCACTCAGCGAACGCAAGGAATATATCCCTGCTCGTGAATCGGCATACGCCGTTCACGACACTCCCGACGACAACAAGAACGCGCTCGACCTTAACACAGTGCATGCCTTAGTCGCAGTCCATCAGCCTCTCACACGGTCATAGGCCTCATCTGGAAAGCTCCCATTGTGGAGGCTGTCGGGCTTGCGACCTGCTAGCACCTTAAGCAGGCCGGCCCAGACCCTTGGCGGACCACGGCTCAGCACGATCGAGTCGGCTCCTGCGCCGAAGAAAGCGGCCCACTGCCCACGAGGCGGTTGGTACTGCAGCACAGCTGGGCTCGCGTCTCAAGCAGGTGAAATAGAGGGGTAGCACGAGTAGGACTGAGAGAAGATAGAATGGAGAAGCCCAAGTACAAGTGCACACAATTAAACAGTATAAGAGAAATTAGTGGAAAGTGAATGAGCAAAGGGCTAAACAAGAAATGTGGAACTAATAAGGAAGATTAAAGAGAATTAAAGGTAATTAGGAAGGAGGATGGAGGCAGATTTGGTGAAAAGTGGAAGCAAAGGGCAACGATAACTATTAACAATTAATGCCATAATAAAAGGGGTGGAGAAGAATAGGTGGAGCGAAATGTGGTAGCGTCGCGTCGTCGATGATGGATGGTCGGGTGTACTTGCGGGCGCTCACCAGCGTCGCCGAGCGTGTATGCTTGCAGGCGATTACCAGCGTCGCCGAGTGGTCCGTGGTCATCGTGTCGCGCTTCGCTTCGTCCTCTCGAGCTCGATGCAGTCGCTCCGCTGACGGCTCGGTCGGTAGTTCTGTCCTCGATGACGTGAGGTGTGGTGTTGTCCTTGATCGGTGTAGCCTCGTTGATCGGCATGACGACCTCGGGCGGAGAAAGCGAATTCATTTCTCCTCCGTCGGTTAGCAAACAGGCAAAGCAAGAGGCCGGCGGATTTCCGCTCTCCTTCTTGTCCGCGCTGTAGCTGTTGCCCGTCGAATCCGCTGGAGTCGATGGCCCTGCGAGCGGCGCCGAAAGAGCAGGATGGCGGTCGGCATGATGGGCGTTGTCCTCCTCGAGTCCACTAGCGCTGGTGAAGCCGGGACCTGGTCGCAACGGAGTTCCGTTGAAACAAGGCTGCGGCTTCACTTTCACTAGTGTGTCGGAGTGAAGTAATACCGGTTGAACCGAACCTTTTTGCAGTTGCACAATGGTCTGTTTAACGGCGGCTGCAGATACGACCGGTGACGGGTGGACCTCGGGTGCGACGCGAGTGAGGGGCGCGATGGCAGCTACTGTCGGTGGCTTCTTTCGGATGCTTGATGTCCACGTTCTCGCTCTCTTCGAGGACGAATGCCTGTTAGAGCGACGAGTAGTGGGCACCGGTGTCTGCGTATCCGATGAACCGATGCTGACGTTATCGTCGCACTCAGACGGTTCAAGCGGAGTTCCGCTTGAGTCTGAGTTGGCGGACGAGTTTTCTGCAGGATCGCTTGCCGTGTCGGGCATGACAGTCACCCGAGAAGGGGTGACGCTCGAGATGCATCGTCCGGTCCGTGCATGTCTAGCAGCGTTCGATGTGGAGCCAGTTACGAAGTGATGATCCGGTGGCAAGACGTGGGCAATGGGCTCCAGCATGATGACATGGTCCACGTGACGGTGAGCGTGAAGGTCGCTCACTCGCTCACTGGCCGCTGTAACTGGGTCGACGTGTCCATCGGCTTAAGGATCCTGTAGAACGTGCGTCCGGCGTCATCGTGAGAGCGAACGTAGATGCCTACCACAACGTCGTTCCCAGCGGAGTTCCGCTGGAAATACGACGTTATGGATTTGGCAAGGCTACATTCGCCGGCAGTTCCCACTTCGACGGCTGTAGGTGGCGCTTCGGGTGGCGTTGAAGATGACGACTGCGGCTTTGCGTCTAGTGGTACGGTGGTATTGAAGCAGTCGTCATGCGTCTGATGAGCTGGTCCCGAAGAGTCGGTAGCTCTCGGCACCGATGGACTGCGGTCTTTAGCGGCAGTTGCCACTGAAGAGTGTCCAGAGACCGGAATAGACGGTACGTCCGCTTGGTGGAATGCGGGCCTGCATGTGTCAGCATCGTTCGGCGAAGGAGTCCATCCGTGTGCCTTGGGGCACAGAGCTGCGTGGTGGCGAGCTGCGCAGTGCTGACAGCGTCGGTTTGCGAAGTGGCAGTCGGCGAGATGATGGCCACCATGTAGGCACTGGTGGCACAGCTGGAACTTCTTGACGAATGCCCAACGAGCTCGACCGTCGTGTGCTGTGCAATCGGACGACCAGTGGTCATGGCGACGGCAGAAGACGCAGTACGGGCGCGTTCGGGCCCGTGCAGTTGTCTGGCCTCGCTGGGACGGCTTTGTCAAGGGCGGCTGTCTAGACGGTGGAATACATGGAGTTCCATGTCCTTCCTTGTCAGACCGCCCGCTTGGAATCACAGAGCTGCCCGGAGTTCCATGCAACTTGTGTAGCTTTACAGGCGGCATTTTACCGACGATGGTAAAAGCGTCGTTCTGCTGATCTACCGGAAGGTCCGCGAGTCACAGGTAGTGCTTCCACAGCTGGCTGAAGACGTCCCGGAGCATCACGACTAGCTCCTTAGCACGTTCGAGGTTGGCATAGAGGCCGTGCTCTTCGCAGAAGTTGTCGTGCAGCTGCATAAGCGGCAGGGTCGTCGGCCAGAGATGTTAGGTGCTCGAGCCATGAATCCTCGGCAGCTACTGCTTGTTCCTCTAGCTGTCGAGCGTCCTCCGCTGCGCTGACGATGCTGACATGAGAACGGATCTGCGCAAGCTGGGCTGATGACTCGGCGGCGGCGATGTGAATCGTGACGTCCCGTTTCCGCTCTGCCAGGGCGGTGAGAATGCGCGTCAGCTGTTTCTCGAAGTCGTCGGCTCTCGCAACGTTAGCTGGTGGTGAAGTTGCTAGCGCTAATGACCCTAGCTCGGAACAAGAAAGAGTTCCTTCTTGATCTCTGCTGAATAGTAACGAGCCTTGTGCCGACCCAGCGGGAGGGCCCGCTGGATGAGCTGGCTTTGTGAGTACGGCAGCGTGCGCAGCAGAAAAGTAGCGAACAGCGGGCTGACGGGATGAGTAGTTCTTGCGTAACGCCGTTGTCGACCGGTGGTTCGTTGCTGGTACGTAAGGTTGTCCGATCCCGAGTGCGTACTCTTCGGTGTCTGAGTCTGGCTCGGTAGGCGCGTCACTGCAGGGACCGATAGACGATTTAGAGGGAGTTCCCTCCAAGCCATCCTTAGGTACTGACAGAGCGTCTTCGTCGGACGACGATTCGGCGGACGCATCGCTGGCGGGATCAATGGAAGACTCAGAGGGAGTTTTCCTCGTAGTCACCATCAGACCCTGGCAGCAACTCTTCTTCGGATGATGGTTCGATGGATGCGTCGCTGCATTGACCGGTAGAAGGTATAGAGGGAGTTCCCTCTATGACTTCTATGGCCGCAGGAGTGACAGGTATGTCGTAGTCGTGGTAGTCCATGAGAGTCATGGTAGCCGAAGGAAGCGGTTTCGGTGGAAGAATCGAAACGTCGGCTGAGTTCCCCAGATGTCGCGAACAAGTCTCGTGCCTCCGCGCGACAGATGGTTTCGGAGGTCGGCTACCGGTGCCCTAGAGGTTGCTCCCTAGGGCTGACTATGCTCTTGAGCCTCGGTGTCCTTCGACTGACTAGGCGTTCCGCTGCGGCCGGTGTCCAATGGACTGACTGGTTGACGTCTTATGACCTCAAATGTAAAAACAGAAAACCTCAACCTCAAAAACAGTAAAATTCAACGTGTTGTGTGCTGAACAAAGCCGCTAAATCGCTTAGGCTGCGTCGCTGGCGGACAGTTTTGGCTAAAATACAAAAAATGCTATAGATTTTGGAAAAACATGGTTAAATTTTTTACCTAAATAAACACTAATATGGACTGGACGGGCTTTTTGGTGGTCTGTTTTAAGCTAAAAATAAATGTAAATGCAAATAAATCACGTGATTACCCCATTACCCTATCCCTCTTGCAAAGGTTTTCCAGCGGCTTGGTTTTTAAACCTTGGAGTTGTAGCCTGAAACAGGACCGAAAATCGCTTGCAATGACGGCTTATTTTACAGGCTACTTAACCGAATATTTATAAAAACAAACAGTCTCACGCAGCACTGTCTGCATAAACTTGCCTTGTACGGTTCCTGGAGGACACAGAGCGACCACCGAGGTAATGAAGAGAACGGCAAGCAGGACGATCATAGTTTTGTTCCGACTTTCGACGACGTTTCGATAGCTCGCGAACCGTTTTTATGGCTCGGGGAAACGACGAAAGACCCTTAGAAGTGTATCGTGAGCTGTCTCAACGTGCTTATCAGCAATTATGGTTACCCTTATCGGAGGGATGCAAAGGAAAAGGAGCACTTCATTGTCTGACTCATTTCCGCCAGTGCTAGTTCCCGGATATGACTACAGTCTAGTCGGCCGTTTGAACAAGGTAACGACCGATTATTTCTGCATATAGAAGCTGTTTCAGGAGGAAAATATTGTCGACTAAAAAAGGGGAAGCATAAAAAACCAAGTTTAAGTTTGGTGCGTACCTGGTCATGTAATGGGCACTCTCTCGGATGCCATCTTCGATGATGCTTTACTCTTTGTCAATGAAGACATGTTCTGCAGTCTCGCGAGTATGCACGTATTCTTCCGTATTTCACTGTAAGTAAACGTCTGCACCAAATTATTGCACGTTTCATATCTGACGTAGGATTCGTCTTGGTGGCGCTCTGTCGGGATCTCAGTCTCCATCTCCTTTGTTTCGGTAAAGGAGTTCGGTATTCGAACCCAAAAATGGAGCTGAACACGTCGATCTGTCCTTAAACTGCTCTCGCCATGCTTCGTGGCAATCTTATGCACTATGATGCTAAGCTGCTGTGTTTGCGTGAAGCAGCGAAGCGGCTATTCAGAGTAATTATTCATACGCGTTACGTCAGCGTAAAATCCAGGGAATGGGCACTTCGAATTCGAAACCAGCGTAGAGGAAGTCGGATCCACGTTGTTAACACTGGCCGCCTGTTTCGCGATATTGGCTAGGCCTGCACGTTATGCGGACTTCCACGCTTGAGCGCATGCATTTTCCGGCTTAACGAGCATCATGGTTCAGAGTGATCTCAGTGGTTTATCCCTGCCGCTGTTTTGAACCTATAGCCCTCTCACTAGTACTCGGAATTGTATACTTTCATGAATAAATTCATTCAGATTCTTTACTCTTTTGCAATAATTAAGGCTTTATTTCGCGTTTTAAAACTTTACAGAGAAAACATTTGGGTTGTTTGTATTAAAGTCCGGCGGACGCTGACAAACCACATCATGCCGCGGCCAGGATCGGCGCGTCGCTCATCCAGTGTGACGCGTCGTAGCCAGTTGTCCACACGTACGCGAAGTAAAGATCCGCTGTCGTCCGATCCCTCAGTTTTCGGGTAACTGACGTCTGAGTTAGTGAATGTCGGCCGCGATCCGTCGCCGCTAGGTCCAAGCGCAGCCGTCCCTTTGTGGGAGTGGCCGCTTGCGATCACGCCACTGTCGCCAATAGCGGCGTCGTTTGCGTATTCTGAGAAGAGTTCGTGTTGTGAAGACCATTGCTATGTGCTGAACGTAGAGTCACTGAGAATGGGCACGGAGAGGACTAAGTTTATAGCCTTTGCCCCTACTTAAATATGGTTCGTAGAGAGACTCGGGATCTTCCAGAAATTGGCGGGGCTTAGCAAAGAAGTACCGCGTTTTATCCAGTTAAACCCTCTCTAATTATGCCCCCGTCTAATTTAAGCACCACCACGCTGAAGCGCAATCGAAAAATATTAAAGGCAAAAACAAGCCGAATCCGTGGCTAACCGACAGTTTTCGCAAATTTTCAACCATTTTGTTCTTTCTTGCTATGTGTCTCTTTCTAAGGCTCTCAGGATGTGTCTCGTTGCACGTCTTATGCCCACCACGGACTTCCATACAAGGCTTTAGGACAACAGCGTCAGAGAGTACAGTGGCTTAAGGCATAAAGGTTCTCTTGTCCGACACGCCATGTTGGACTTAGTCATTTCTGCCACTGCTGCAAGATTAATCGCATGTCGCTTTGTCCACTTGGTCGATAAGGTTTCAGTCACGTTCCGGAAACTAGCGACAAGAGGAAATGAGTCGGACAACCCAATACCGATTTCCCATGCGTAGCTCACATAAAGGAGACCACAAATTGCTGATAAGCATGATGACAGGCAAAACACCAAGGGTGTGTCGGCCTTTTCGCAGGGGCCATAAATGCAGGGCCCGCGAAAGTTTTCGGAATGTCATAAGAAAGACGATAGTCCTCCTTCCCCTCCTCTTCGCTACGTCGTTGATCGCCGCGTGCCCCTCGAGGAACCGTACAAGAGAAGTCAGCATGTCGCTTACGCTGAGTCTTCTAGGGGGAAGGTTCGGCTAAACAGTTAAACAAACAGGTCGTCGCTTTAAATGGACTTAATAGTTTTAAAACGAATCGTAATATTAGTTAATTATTATTGCTTATTTGTTCGCACTCTAAAATTCACAATATTACGGCAAAAATTAAAACAAAAAAGCATCGTAAAAACGTTAATGCGTAATAAGACGAACTTTATCTTGAGTAATTCGCATTTTATTAAAGGACTGGGGCGTGATGCCTGCTACGAGCTACACACCGACCCCATGAACTTTTACGCGGCAGAGCGTGAATGTGGCAAGAAAGGAGGTCATCTCACATCTGTTATCAGCGCCTTTGAGAACAGCTTCATTCGGAGGCTGGCGAAAAATGTGACCGCGGATCGGATATGGATCGGCGCTCAATTTTCCGGTCAGAACGACTTTGGACCGATCTGGGTCTGGAAAGACGAGAGCGAGTGGAGCTACAATCGGATTGATCGCAATCGGTCTCTCCTACAACCGGACGGCTGACGCATGGACGTGGTATGACGGTTCTCCACCGTCATTTACCAACTGGGCCGCCGGATACCCGAAAAAGGAGAAAAACGTCGATGAGGGCCGGTACTACGCGTATATGTTGACGTACGGTTATGACGCGTCACTCTGGCGGAACTACTCGTTCAACATGGCTCAGCCCGGCCTCATCTGCCAGCGCTCTCCCGACAATTAGCCAATAACCTACTTGTGCGAGTAAATTTATTTCAATGCCTATCTAGGCGATGCATTAAGATCCAAGCGCCTGCGACGCTATTTTTTCGTCTCGCCATGGTTGAGCAGCTGGAATGAAAATTTCCGAAATGCAACACCTATTCCGAATCCAAAGGTGACTAATAAAACCGAAGCGTAACCGAATATGATTAGAGAAATTCAGTGATTGCCCGAGGTT